>PVLC010001806.1:0-130296 GCA_004027655.1 Graphiurus murinus | reverse complement strand
CCCTAGTTTTTGGTCTCTGTTAATAATCTGTTGTGATGGACAGTGGGTTCTGGTGTACAGAGCAATTCAAGTGCTCTTCTGTTGGGCATATGGTGCTTTTAAGAACACTCTACGGGTTGGTTTGACTGCTCCGGTTGATAAAGGATGACACAGTGGGAAGGAGGGGAATGAGCTATGAATGTGCGTGGGATTGAGGAGACGAAGGGATTCATCTGAAAGCAGAGCTGCGCAGAAAGCAAAACACAGTGATTTAATTAGAAAACCAATTTTGCCATCATTTAAAGTAGACTTCCTGCAAGTGTCGCTGTTTCTTATGTTAAAATTAGTGTATGTGTACCACATAAACATTGAATATACATGCAAATATATAGAGAGATATGTTTAAAGTATGTATATTAGGTACATATGTGCATGTATACATATACATACTTTTCACAGAAAACTCATATGAGGTAGCAGAGGAAGAAGGTTTAACCCCAACTGCTGCTATTGTGTGTGTGTGGGTGGGATGGGGGAGGTCAGATACTTGATCATGGCAAAAAAGAAATAATTCTAGAGGAAAATTGAGTAACAGAGGTGAATTTTCTAGGAAACAGCTTGGTTCTCATTCTTTCCCCATTTATTTTTATTTTTTATTTTTTTGCGGTACCGGGAATTGAACTCAGGGGCATTCTACCTCCGAGCTATACCCCCAGCCCTATTTTTTATTCTTTATTTTGAAACCGAGTCTCACTAAGTTGCGGAGTGCCTCACTAGGTAGCTGAGGCTGGCCGCGAACCCGGATCTTCCGGTCTCAGCCTCCCGAATGCTGGGATTACAAGCGTGCGCCACCACGCCCGGCTCTTTCCCCATTTAAAGACAGGAAAAATAATACATTCTTCTAATGTTAGCACCTATAGAGCTTATTCACTGGCATAAGGAAATATTCTGTATATAAAACCAATAGTATATGTTTACATTCAGAGTACCATCCTTCAAGAATTTTCTGTGTTGTAAGGACTTATGTAACAGCAAGTAGGATCAGAATTAATCAGTACAATAGGAATACAGCTGACCAAATCTGTGTAGTTGTAGAAAGCCTTTATAATTCCAAATTTTAGTAATTTTAGGCAGGGAGCCTGAGAACTCTACAATCAGGGAGTGAGCTCTGAAACACAAACTGACTAGATACCAACCAGTGTGGAACAGAAAGGGAAGCCTCAGGTCTTCACAGAACTAAGAGGTCAGAGAAGACAGCTAATGTAGGGTCATTAGCCATTCCTAGCCATTCTTAGCATAAATAGATGATAGATGATAAGTATGATATATACAGATATAAATATATAGATGTTATATCTATTTATAGATATATATGTAGATAAAATATATATTGATATAGGTATAATACATATATATTAATCATGACTATTCAGTATTTGAACTGTGAACCAACTTAATTCTGTTGAAATTGGGATGCAGATCTACATGAGATTTTGAAGAAAATGTTGTTTCCCAAAATTACCTAATTTCTCTAATCCAAACAGCTGATATGTTCAGCTCTATTTTTGTTTTATTTTGTTTTTGTACTGGTGATTGAACCAGGGACCTTCTACCTCTGAGCTACACCCCCAGCTCTATTTTTAAAGTTTGAAACAGGGTCTTGCTAAGTTGTTGGGGTCTTGCTAAGTTTCTGAGGCTGGCTGCAAGCCTTCCATCCTCCTGTCTCAACCTCCCAAGTACTGGGAGTCCAGGCCTGTGCCAATGCTCTATTGCTGGATTTTACCTGGAAGGCTTAAATCAATAATTATAATGGAAGCCAAAGTCATCAGTTTTATTCTTGTGAGTTGTTCAAGATTAAATGCATACTATCATATCAGGACATATTATGAATGATTGTGGAATGAAGCAAAGTTAGTATAAATAGATCTTTGATGGAGACCATCCATGCAAACAACTAAAAACTAAACAAAACTACTAAGAATGACTATTTTAGGAAAGTAAATTATTTCAGGTGATTTTTAGTTTCTCTCTTGTGCTTTTCTGAATTTCATTTTTTCTATGATGATCATATATCATTTTTCTAACCTAAATCAATATTATTTTTAAAATAAAACTGTGATATTGATACAGAGAACTCCCTGAAACAGGTGGATCCAACTTTCCTTCAATGTCGTTAGTACTTTTCTTCGATGTCATTAGTAAACCAAGGAAGCACACCTTGCTGAAACAGGTTCTGCTCCTTTTGGAGTATTTTACCTCTTGAATTTACTTGGTCATTTTTCTTATTTTCAAGATTAATTTCAAGGACTTTTTGTACTCAATTTGATTAAAAAAACATGGTTGGGATACCTTACACAAAAAGTGGCAAATGGAAGGTGTGCAGTTGGGCCTAATTATTAGTTCAATTGGTATTTCACACCAGAAATAATAACCATGACTGTAAGAGAGATTACGAAATTATACATGTGTTTTACTCCACAGAGGAACTGTATAGTAGAGTGGCTGATAGTGAGAGCTCAAGGGCCAGATGGTTTAGGTTGAATTTCAGGTCCAATATTGTTAGGTGTATAAGTTATGGGACATTTAAAAATATTTCTATTGATTAGTTCAGTTTTTTTTATAAAATGGGAATAATATTAGTATTTATATCTCAAAGGTTTATTGGGAGAGTCAAAGGATATAGTGTAGATGAATCACTTAGAATAATGTCTGTAACTTCCTACGCATTCAGTCAATGCTAACTACCATTTAACCCAGATGGATATATATTGTAGTAGGAAAGGAACTAGCTCAGAAATGTGCATAAAAATTATGTTGTATAAAAACTAAAGTAAAAAATTAAAGGATTTTCTCACAAAATATCAATCAATCTTCAGGAAATCATCTGAAAGCAAATTGTGTATCATATTTGAAATCACCTGTTAGCTGTACTTTCCCTCCAGGCCAGAGGTAGGAAGTCTGTCCTGATCCCAGAGAAGTTGTCTTCCTCTTCTTCCTCCTCCTCTTCCTTCTCCTCCTCCTCCTCCTCCTTCTCCTCTTCTTCTTCTTTTACTTCTTCCTTTCTGTGGTACTGTGGATAGAACCAGGTACATTCTACCTCTGGGATACACCCCTGGTTCTATTTTATTTTTGATTTTGAAACAGGGTCCCACTAAGTTGCAGAGGGCTTCACTAAGTTGCTGAGGCTGGTAGCGAACTTGCCACCCTCCTAACTCCCCTCCCAAGTACTAGGATTCGAGATGTGGGCCACCAGACCTGCTTGAGGTTATCTTAAAAACTATATTTTACTTTGTGTCAGATAATCTATACTGGTTATTAAATTGATCTTACATCCTCCATTCCTTTGTTTGGTCAGAAGGAGAATGTTGAGAGTGTGTGGGAGGGTCTTTAAATGCTTATAAATAGTTTTACAATATCTGTGTACTTTGCTATGAGCCAGCACTGATTGAAGAAATCTGCATGAATTAATTAATTAATTAAATCTTCTCAATAAAACTATGATGCATATATTATAATGCCATATGTTTTTGCCTCTATTTTACAGATGAGGAAACTAGTCTCCAGAAATTATGCAACTAGTTAACAGACAAAGCTGGGATTAAAATCTAGACAGTTAAACATAGATTATGAGCCAGGTATAGTGGCACATATCTGTAATCTCAGTACTTGGGAGGCTGAGACAAGAGGACTGTAGGTTTGAGGACAGCCTCGGCAATTTAGTGAGATCCTATTTCAAAATAAAAAATAAAACAGGTCTGGATATGTAGCTCAGAGGTAGAATGTACTTGGGTTCAGTCTCCAGTACAAAAAAAAAATTATGGCTTTTCTATCAGTTGCATTTGGTTCAACAATGAATGAGAAAGATAAAGTGAGAGTAAAAGCATAAAAGAGCATAAAAATGAGACCTTGCTTCAAAAAAGGGAGGGGGGGCTAGAGGGTGTAGCTTGGAGGAAGAATGCTCCTGGGTTCAATCCTTGGTATATTAAAAAAAAAAAAAAAAGAGCATAGATACTTTAGGCAGAAAGGATGCTATTCAAAATATCAAATAAAAAATATGAAAGAAAAAGTGAGCCTAAAATGACTTCAAGCAGAAGGGATACTATTCAAAATATCCACCAATTGGTCAGCACAGGCACTAATTCTGACTAGTCAGAATGGATGCTTGCTGTGAACAACTGGTGTGGCTACACTGGTGTGAACCATATGAATACCAGCTCTGACCGTTAGAGAAAGAAGGTTTAATTTGCAAAATATATCAGTCAATCCGTTAAAAAATAAAGTTGATGGAAATACAAGGACCCAGTCAAAGCCAATGTGCAAGGCAGGTACATTCATTCTCCAGACTCATACCTTGCTCAGCTCTCAGACTGAGCATCAGCAAAATGGTGTGTTTTAAGGACCGTAGAATTATTTGAATGTAATCATCCCAGACAGTGCTGTGTACCTTGCTCATGCCACGATCCAAGGGTATCAGGCTTAAGATGGTGAAAGTGGTCTCCAAGGGGCCCTGTCTTTCTCTAAATCCATCACCTTACCTGACCAGGAAAAGTAGATTTTTATTTTAATTGGCTTTGTGTCTGCTTGGTATTAAGTAGGTAATAGGATAATGGGGTTAATATTACAGTAAAGCCGAAAATACCGTCCACCTGGAGTCAGATGATGAGTAAGTTGGTAGACTCTGGTTTGATGTTCTCTGATAAACACGCCCACATTTAATGCTCTCATCCATACTGTCCTGCATCAGTATGCGCAAACTTTCCTGTGATGGAGAAACCAATTGCTTTGGGAATTTATTGCCTAAAGTGTGATATTAAGTCATAGGAGAAAAGGAAAAAAAAATCTGGATTCGGGTCCTGCTTCTGACTGGTCATGGGCAGGACAGCTGCTGTGTGACACAGCCCTGGCCCTGAGAGCTGTGGGAAGATTTGACCACATTAAGCACTTCTTCGCTGAGACAACAAAAATGCTAACATACTTCGGATTCCTATATTCTCTTGACTCTAGCAAGTCTTTGTGCTGTGATTCTTAAAACTATTTATACTTTTTTTTTTTTTTTGGTACGAGAGGTAAAATAATCCAAAGGCATTCTACTTCTGAGCTATATACTCCAACCCTTTAACCCTTTTTTATTTTTTAGATAGAGTCTAAGTTGCCAAGGCTGGCCTTGAAATTGTCATCATCCTGCTCAGCCTCCCAAGTACTCGGGATTCCAGATGTGCACCACTGTGCCTGGCTCAAACTATTTATACTTATTGGAGTAAAAAGTTTTCCTTATTATTCTTAAAAGTCAGTTACTTGAAGCAGAAGGCATTTTTACTTCTGTGGGAGCTCACCATATTAAATATGTGGCCCAGGATAGCTCTCATTAAGATGGCCAGTGTGATTCACTACCCTACTGTGTGGCTTCTCTGTTTTGTCCATCAGATGTGAGTGCGAGGCCCAGTGTGGCGTGCTCCCTCTCCCCCCGCCCTGGCAATCCTGTCATCATAGGGAAACTAGTGACTGAGAAGTTTATTTGGCTTTCTAGCTAATAAGGTACATTTCTTCGCTTTATTAGAGATGTTTTCTTTCAGTTTTGGGCTTCCCTTAGAGAGTTTTCTTAATAAAATGGCAGACTCAGCTTTTACACATTTTTCTTTTTCTTTCTTTTTTTTTCTCCTCTGGTTAGTTTTCCCATGACTTGGCATTTTAAATGGATACTTCTTAGATGTTTTGGTTTCTGATATTTTCACGTTCCAAGTCAGAAAGCACCAACAAACCATACAAATCTACTTTCACTTGAATCCAGTTACAGAAGGAAATGATCCTTCTTTTGTTATTATTTCTTTGGGGCCTTTAAAATCTTTCTTTTTTTTTTTTTTTTTTTTGCGGTACTGGGGATTGAACTCAGGGCCTTTCTACCTTTGAGCTATATCCCCAGCCCTATTTTTAATTTTTATTTTTATTTATTTATTTTGAAACCAGGTCTCACTAAGTTGTGGAGTGCCTCACTAGGTAGCTGAGGCTGGCCATGAACCCGGATCCTCTGGTCTCAGCCTCCCAAATGCTGGGATTACAAGCGTTATTTTCAACTTCTGAATGTTCTTGTTTTTAGTCAATTAAAATTGCTATGGGTTGAGACTGGTATGGTGGCACATACCTGTAATCCCAGTACTTGGGAGGCTGAGACAGGAGGATGGTAGGTTCACAGCCAGCCTCAGCAATTTAGAGAGGCCCTCTGCAACTTAGTGAGACTCTGTTTCAAACCAAAAAATAAAATAGGGTTGGGAGTGGAGTTTGGAGGTAGAATGCCTCTGAGTTCAATTCCCAGTACTATACCCACACGTGCGTACACACACACACACACACACACACACACACACACACACACACAGTTGCTCTGGGCTTTTGTGGACGATTTGGCCTTATATATGGCATCACATGTAATGAGAGTGACAGACAGCAGATGAGGTTTGAGGGACTCAACATGGGCCAGAGCAGCTTCTAGGAGATAAAACAAGAGAAGTGCTCTACTGAAAGCTCAGTAGAGTCTTGTCAGGTCCTTGGCACCTGGCTTTCCAGTTAATACTGTTTCTTAAATTTGGAAAGAAATCACATCCATTTTTGCTCCAGGAGCACTTAGAGCAAGAACAGCATCACCCATCTCTAAAAATACATCCCAGTTGATAAACTGTTAGAAAAACATGTTTGTGTTCACACTTTAAATAAAAATATTTACTATTCAGACTCTGTACTTGGATTTTTTTAAAAAAATCAAATAGCTAAGTTCTAAATTGGAATTTTGCAAAGTGATGACCAAAATCAGGGCACTGGGTCACCACCTGCACAGCCAAAGCATGTAAACAAGAACTCCAGGGCTTTGAGGCAACCTCCACAGCAAAGCACAATACTTCAGGAGAAGAACATATTAGAAAGTAGTTTCTAACAACCTGAAAGTCAGTGACTATTTGATGATCTATTGAAGCTTTAATGAATGACTCGTATTC
The DNA here is from genome assembly GCA_004027655.1 of Graphiurus murinus. Lineage (NCBI taxonomy): Eukaryota > Metazoa > Chordata > Mammalia > Rodentia > Gliridae > Graphiurus > Graphiurus murinus. Next base: position 123,331 of record PVLC010001806.1, on the reverse strand, counting down.
ATTAAAAAAAAATGAGCTCAGAAGAATCTGGTTCTATAGATGAGTGTCTGGGCTGATGGGTATAATTAATGTCATATACTTTTCTTCAGTCAAATGTATTCACATTCTCTATATATTATATTTGGGGAGCTTTGAAATAAGATAACTTCATAGCTCAGATCCCTAGCATTTTTTTTTTTTTTTTTTGGTATTGGGGATTGAACCCAGGGGCATTGTACCTCTTAGCTATATTCCAGTGCTCTTTTTTTCTTTTGAAACAGGGTCTTGCTAGGTTGCAGAGGCTGGCCTCGAATCTGTGATCCTCCTATCTCACCCTCCCAAGTACTAGGATTATAGGTGTGTGCCACCTTGCTCAGCTCAGCTCCCCAAGTATTTATCAGGTATCCACCAACCCCTTGTTTCATATGCTCACCGTCAGTCCTGCATGGAGACATTTGGCTTATTTGCCTTCTTTAGAAAATGATCCAACTTGCCAGGCATAGAAGGACACACCCGTACACACACTTGGGAGGCTACGGCAGGAGGATCGCAAGGTTTAAGGAGAGCCTTAGCAAATAATGAGACTCTCAGCAACCTAGTGAGACCTTGTTTTAAAAAAACAACAATGCCATTGGGTTCAATCCCCAGTAACACACACACACACACACACACACACACACACGCACACACACACATGAAAGTGACTGAACTTTAAAACAGGAAAATTTGCCTCTTTGGGACAATGTTAGGAACAAAGGGAAATTTTGCAAATAATTTTATTTATTCTTTACTTGCAACTTTAGAGAGTAAGATTTTTTTAGAATGGGATCCTTCAACAGATGTATTTTTTTGCATTTAGTTTTGTTCTTATTGTCATATCCTCATTGGTACTTGCTGCTTAGCTGTCCAGTGGGTAGCTCATTTAATGTGACCCACAGAAAATAACCTCATTGCTCTCCACCTTGTCATTCATGAGATGAATCCCACAGATAACAAAAACAGGGAGGATTGAGTGACAAGCACAGGAATATAAGCAAATCTGCTTTATGACACTCAACACTGTAGGGTGTGACTTCTAGACAAGGGGACTGCTTGCAGAGGCTCGTTCTGAGCACCTGAGCCGGGGTGAGCCGGGGCTCAGACACCTACAGGCTGTCCAGAAAAGTGAGAACAAATGACTCAAGCTATATGTCGTTCACTTTTTCTTTTGTTTGAGGGCAGGATTTTGTCTCAGTTCCACAAAGTTTTAGAAAAAGGATGGCACATTTCCGTGTCACCTAGCATCTGTTTACATAACTTGTATCACTAAAATTTCATATTATAGCTAAAACTATATATGCTTCTTTATATATTTTTTAAGACTAGATTATGCCAGAATTTGTACTAAGTACTGAGAAATAAGCAGGATGTTTCTCTACTGATTTGCATCTTTATTTAAAAATAAAAATGAATAACGGATTTCAAATTATCACAGTCAGACTTCTTATGGGGTATTTATTTATTTATTTATTTATTTATTTATTTATTTATTTATAGTGCTAGGAATTGAACCCAGGGCAATCTACCCCTAAGCTACACCTTCAACCTTTTTTATTTTTTATTTATGTATTTTTTTGTGCGATACTGGGGATTGAACTCATGTATTTCTTTCTTTTTTTCTGCAGTAATAGGGATTGAACTCAGGGGAATTCTACCTCTGAGTTACCCCCCCAGCCCTATTTTTTATTCTTTATTTTGAAATAGGGTCTCACTAAGTTGCGGAGGGCCTCACTAAGTAGCTGAGGCTGACCACAAACTTGGATCCTCTGGTCTCAGCCTCCCAAGTACTGGGATTACAAGTGTGCACCACCACATCTGGCTCCTTTTTTTTATTTTTTTAAGTCTTGAAACAAGGTCTTGTTAAGTTGCTGAGGCTGGCCTCAAACCTGCAATCTTCCTGTCTCAGCTTCCCAAGTACTGGGGTTACAAGTGTATACCACAATGCCTGGCTTTAATGGGGCTTTTAAATGGCAAAGGGTCATTTAAGGTATTCCCCCATTTTGCACTTCACAATCCTTCCTTTCCCCCACCAGTTTTCAGGCTAAATTTCAGCAGTGGAGGAAGAACTGGAAGAGATAATGCAAGTGATTGGCAACACTGCTTCAGCACTGTCTGCATAAATTCAGTAACAGAACCAGAGAGCCAGAGGCTTATGGATGCCTCCTGCGACCCCAGCCTTTCTTGTCAAGCAACTCCAGCAAATCCAAAAGCACAAAGTCAGTTATTCCTAGCTATTCATCAAAGATGCCAGAAACACGCTTTCTAAACTTTTCTTTCATTCTTGCTTCTTCTTCTCTTCCTCTTCATTTTTCATTTTGGAGAGGTAGCCTTGAGTTGAGTTTAAGACATATCATTAAAATGACCAGAGATTAGGAGAGAGATGAGTGGGAGAGACACAATCTGTGAGCCCCTCTTGGACTTTGAGAGTGGTTATCAGGGAGGAAATAGTGGCTTCCATAGAGAGAACAATTTCAGTTAGGAATTTGGGTGTAGTAATGTGTCTTAATGTTTGGGAAACATTGGGAATTTTTTTTATAAAAATAAAAATACTGTAGTTTCACTTATAAATATGAAAAATTAATCAAATTATCTATTATGGATTGGAATAAATGGCATGAATTCTTTTGTAACATAAGCACTAGAAACTTGCTGAGTCACAGAAAAAGATTAAAAGGTCTTAATATGACAACATAAGTTTCACAAAAAGAAATAGCTTAGTAGGAAGCAAGAATCAAGACTGCTTTTTATGCTGTCAGTTCAAACAAAACAAAACAAAAAATGAAATGAAGGACTTCTGCTAAAGCAGAGGGAAAATGAATTCACCTCCTACTCCCTTGCCCTCCTGCAACATGCAAAACATTAACTCAGAACTTTGCTTTTCCCCCTCTTCTTTCCATCTCTGAGATGATACCTGGAACTCAATAGGACTTTATAATTAAAGAATAATATACTGATGGTGAAACACTTTTAATATTACTAAATAGATTTGAAAATAGAAATTCATGAGAACTGATAATTTCAGGGATCCTGATACCAAGAATGGGTGACATCAGCCAGGTTTTTATGTGAATATCTTTTATGACTGTTGAGCTCTTGGGGGTTAGCCAAACCCCAACCATATTTTCCATTTTCCATGCAGGGTGCTCTGTAAAAGATGTGGAGAAGGCAAGAAAAACCCCAAAAGGAAAGAGAAAGCATTTTCCCACTGTTCTTTAAAAAAAAAAAGGTAGGATGAAGAACTCAGGCAAAGTGGATCCCGGAGGGTAGAATTTATTAAGTATGGACACTTGATTTGACATTTATACTCAGGTGTACCATGAGTAATGCCATATAGTGACAGTCAATCATTTGTTAAGTGAGCAAATGAATGGCCAAGCCACGGACCAGACTTGTCTAACTCAGTCAAAGAGCTTGTTTGTTAAACACAATTCTAGAACTCTCGGCAGTGGAAGAAGTACATGGAGACCTGATGTCTTCCTTCAAGTTATTATCTATCACTGAAAACTTATCTTCTGTTTGGAGTCTGCTGTTTTGACTTGATTTGACACCCCCCCCCCACTTTGCACAACGCCATTCTTTGACTTAAGTGAGTTGTCAAGTAAATGACCATTTCTCTGAAACCATCCATTAGTGTACCAAGTGTCGGGGAAGACTTCATACCACAGTTTGAAGTAGTGGGCACACATTAGCCTGAATCTGTACATCATTATCTGGGTGTGGAACCGAACTCTTAATTTTAAGTCTGGAAGGGAATTTGAAAATCATGGATGTTCCTTTTTCTAGTGAAGGGTTATTATTCATCTGCATGTGCCTGTTGTTTTCCTAAATTAGAACGGCAGCTTTCTGCCCAGTGTGGTAGCCCATGCTTGTAAGTACTTGGTAGGCTGAGACAGGAGTATCACAGGTTCAAGACCAGATTCAGCAACTTAGTGAGACACTGTTTCAAAATAAAAAATAAAATTGGGTTGGGGTGTAACTCAATCCCTAGTACACACACACACACACACACACACACACACACACACACACACACAAAGGCAGCTTTCTTCCCTTCTGTGTTTGTTTCACAGGATTACAACCTACAGAAACAAAGAAAGTACTTTTTGGTGAGAGTGTTCCTGCTGTCAAGTAGTTTATCAGGTGTGTGTGTGTGTGTGTGTGTGTGTGTGTGTGTGTGTGTTACTTGGGATTTAACCCAAAGGCATTCTACCTCCAAGCTACATCCCTAGTTTCCTCCCCCACACTTTTTTTTTTTAAATTTTGAAGCAGGGTCTCACTAAGTTGCTGAGGCTGGCCTTGAACCTATGATCCTCTCTCAGCTTCCCAAGTATTGGTATTATAGGTTCGTGCCATGATACATGGCGTTATCATTAGCCATTTTAGAATGATTGGAATATAATACATATTCTGAAGTGGATGCCCTGTCTGGATGACTTCCTCCTCTTGGTTCTTTTATCTGATACTAGAATCTGAGAAATAAATGGAATCTATTGCTGCTGGTGTGATTTCAAACTGTAAATTGTGCAATTAAATGAGATACCACTTACCTTAGACCACCAAAGAGACATTTTGAAATTTATCTGGGAGGACTCAGGAAGGGGTTATCGTAGGTATGGCTACAGTGCAAAACACTGAACTGCTAGGATGCCAAGGCTATAATGCACATTGCACCTGATATAAGATAATATCTAAAGAGAGTCAAACCAATAGAGAGATGCCCTGGTTCTCTGAATTTAAGAGTGTCCTGCTAAGTGGATCTATCTATCTGTCTGTCTGTCTATCTATCTATCTATCTATCATCTATCATTTATCTATTTATTTTTGGTACTGACTGAAGATTGAACTCAGAAGCTTTATACATTTAAGCTGCCTATTTTGTTTTTATTTTGAAACAGGGTCTCACTAAGTTGATGAGGACCTCACTAAGCTACTGAGGCTCACCTTGAACCTTCAATCCCCTTATCTCAGCCTCCCAAATAATGAGATTATAGGTGTATGTCACCACACTCAGTTCCTAGAGAATTTTAAATAAGTCAAACTATGCCATGGGGTGAATGATGAATTCTTTAAGACACATTTTATTCCCTTGTTCGGCCAATGCTCAGAAGAGTGAATTTTGGATTGACTTCTCAAATTGAATCATTCAACAATGAAAAACCTTTCCTTTTCTCAAGACAACATGATGATATTGAAACTTTATTCTTTAGGATGTGTGGTTTCCATAGAAGAAGGTAAATAATGCATGTTGTATGAATTAGAAACCACTTAGGTGTCCATCAATAGTTGAATGGATAAGAAAAGTATGAGATATCCACACAATGGAATTCTACTAAACAATAAAGTACAAAATTATGTCATTTGCAGGAAAATGGATGGACCTGGAGAATATTATATTGAGATTAGCCAGTCACAGAAAGTGAAGGATCATATGTTTTCTTTCATATACAGAAGTTAGTGAGTAATCAGGATATAAGAGGGACTTTAGATAATGGTAGGGAAATTTCAGTGGGGCCAGGAAGGTGGTCTAGGGGAAGGGGAGAAGGGAGAGGAAGGATCAATGAAGGAATTACTTCCACTGACATTGTGTACATAGGAGAATACCAATGCCAATTTCAAGATCCTGTGGGGAAGGGAGGAGTGGGAAGGGGGCCAGGGGAAAGCCCATCAAGTGCCATGTGCATGCATGCCTCTACCTCTATGCACTACATTATGATGTGAGACTATAATGCATCAATAAAAGTATATAAAAAAGAAGAAATAAAAAATAATAACAAATTATAGTCAAATAACAAATAATAGTCAAATCTAGTTATTATTCTAAACAGATAAGGAGGAAAGGTGGGCAGATAGTAGGTACAGAGGTCATAAAACCTTTAATAAGAGGAGCTCTTAAGACATAAGTAGATAAAAGTAAGCATTTTATTCATATAATAGAAGGAAGAAAGAAAGAAAGGAAGGAAGGAAGAAAGGAAAGAAGAAAAGAGGGAGGAAGAAGAGCAGAATCCAAAATGGCTCTTCAACATAAGTCAGGCTACAGTATTGTGTACACTGCTTTTGCTTAGGTTTCAGTCATAGGAACACTGTCAAGAGAGCACATGAGCTTTTTTGACCCACACAGGCATTTTGATAAATTATCTTCTGAGCAGCTGATAAGAAAACTTTATCATTGTAGCTTCAGAGGTAAAAGGCAAGGTGGGGACTAGAAAGACAAGGAAAGAGGCCCCCAGAACATGGGGTTGCGTGCAGTGTGGGTGCAGAATGAGGGTAATAGAATGCCCTGGGGATCTGTACCAGAAAATATCTTTATTGTTGAATATAGCATTAACCATTTATAAGATGAGGTGAATAAAGAAGTGATATTATTCAACGACCCTAAATTTTCAGCCCAATAAGGACCAGGAGGGACTCCAGCAAGACTTAACAAAACTAGGTAATTGGACAATATGATGAAGGTGAAATCTGAAACAGGCAAGTGTGGGGTGATGCACACCTGAAAGAACAATTTAAGCTAATCATAGACAGTGATGGGTATTGAATTAGCCATAACCTTCCAAGAAAAAGATCGTGAGCTTTGCTCAATGTGCAACTGGGCTAAAAATAAGTCTCCGGAAGAGGAGTGAGAATAATGTGGAAAATATTAAGGTGCCATTATATAAATTGACAGCATATCCTCGTTGAGAATATTATGTTGAGTTTTTGTCACCTCATCATAAAAATGGAAGGGAAGAAACAGAAAAAATATACCGAAGGCCAACTAAACTAATTGAACATATAGGATAAGATTCATCATGAAGAGAATATTTTTATGTTCCATTTAAAGATCTCTTGTTGCAAAAATCCTCTCATGATGTAAAAGACAGACATTTATGACTCTCAATAGCATCTGAGGTATGCCCATTAAGGAGAAAATAAGCACTCACATTTTGTACTGCAGTCTCTAGACTTGGGTAATCAGACATTTTTATCCCCAAATAGTGTCTTGAATCCTGTTGAAAGTGGTAGAAGTTGGTGGCATCTTAAAAAAAAAAAGTCTTGGAGGACTCCTTTTATCTGAGCCAAATAGATGCATGTTTCTGCATCTATGAAATGATAATTAATATTCAAAATGATAATTCCAGGTTACTTTATGATTCTTAAAATACCTTTGGAATCAGAAGAAATAAGCCCTGATAAATTAACACACACATAGAGTTTTAGTCAGCATAACTGAATAAGCAAAATATGACCTAATTTCTTAAAACTTGGGAATGACTTTTTGGCAGACATATTAGTTTATTAACCATAGTATTTATTTACTCAGGCTCTGTTTAGCATTGTCTGGGACTGGGTTGGGATGGGGAAAGGGGCTTTCTATTTCCATTATTATCTTGATAGGTATACACATAACCCCTGACTCTTAGAATTTTTTTTTTTTTTTTTTTTTTGCGGTACTGGGGATTGAACTCAGGGGCATTCTACCTCCAAGCTACACCCCTAGCCCTTTACTTTATTACTTTATTTTGAAACAGGGTCTCACTAAGTTGCAGAGGCCTCATTAGGTAGCTGAGGCTGGCGATTAACCCGGATCCTCCAGTGTCAGCCTCCCAAATGCTAGGATTACAAGCGTGCGCCACCACACCTGGATGACTTAGAATTTTCTTTGAAGGAAGAATTGAGAAATAGCATCTAAGATGAACCAAAAAGAGCTGAGTGTGACTGGGATGGTGCAGCCTGTTGTCCCAGATACTCAGCAGGCTGAGGCAGGAAGATCATTTGAGTCCAAAAGTTCAAGGTCAGCCTAGGCAACATAGCAGATCCCTTCAAAAAAAAAAAAAAAGATGAATCTAGTTAGAGCCCGAAGTGGTGGCATACACCTACAATTTCAGTACTTGGGAGGCTTAGACAGGAGACCACAGATTGGAGAGGCCAGCCTCAGGAATTTAATGAGACCATCAACAACTTAGGAAGACTCCCTTTAAAAAAAATATTGTCTTAGGGTAGCTTGGAGGTAGAACACCCTGGATTCAATTCCCAGTACCAAGAGAAAAAAAAAAAAAAAGGAAAAGATGAATATACTTAATACAGCTAGTTGCTGACTGAGATGATTTAGATGATTCAGTTTATAGTTTCCTAACTTTATAGTGGTGTGCAAACAAAATGCATTCAAAAACAACTTCAATTTTTGGTCTTTTCCTGAGCTGATGATATAGTGCAATACTCTCTTAAGATGCTAGGCAGCAGCAGAGAGCCAAGGTCTCCCAGCCAGCCACAGAACCACAAAGGCAAGCATTCCCTGCTCCACAGTGGGCTGTGTTGCTCAGCTATGATGTTAGATAGGTTAGAGGTATGGAATACAGTTTCATGTGCCACCATGTTTGGCCAGAGTTTTATTTTTATACCTGATCTGGCCATTGTCCATTTGTCTCTCACTTTGTAAAACAACAAATAAAATAAGTTTACATTTTGAGAGAATTGAACTCCTGTAGGAGTCAGACTTGTATTTTTAAATAGTATTTTAAATTTGCTGATACCTAAAATAAATCATCACCAAGAAAATAAAACTTTTGGAAGTTTCAGATTATGGTTTGCTTCTGCTTTGGGTAAGAGGTAACTTTTTTCATTTGAATAAAGTAAATTTTGGAACACAGAGTTAACAGTATGAAGTATTTGAAGAAATAAGAGACCACTCTACATTTAAAACTTCTTCTATAGTTGTATAATGTTAGTTAAAGAGCGTAACTTTTGAGTCAAATCCCAGAGTGAATCAGGCTTTTTTGAAAGTTGTGGTAACCATTTCCAGGCCACCAGGGCACCATCTGGGAAACTATTTCTGGGAATTGTATTGATATTCTAACCAGCCAAAGGAGTTTACAAAGCTTTTCAAGGGAAACAGTGTGAACTAGGAAGATTTGACTCAGCAATGAAGAAACTTTGATTGAGAGACTGCATAGTACTCAGTATCCTTAGTTAAATGATATTAAGCAACCAGGGAGAGCTGGTTTTTTTCTAGATGCTAGTACTGACATTTAGCCATGTGTAATATACTAACACAATTAACTAAAATATACCGTTCCTGAAATGTGCCATAACTGAATGCACTATATTTTTCATATGATTTGCAATTTCCATGGAGAGCTCATTTGGATTACGTTTATAATATTCATTTAGCAAACTCCATTAGCAATGTTTACAAGTGCTTATGGATCCTGTAAATGAGTTTGCGGATGTGCTGTGAACGAAGCTAAATGCATCCATTTGTATATGGGATCTAATGCATAAACTCATTTCCAATCAGGCAGAGTGTATAGCACATTAAATTGTAACTTGGGAGTCTGTATTTTTATATCATTTCTACATGGTTCCCTTATATGATTGAATTGATTAACCTTTTGGTTTCTTGGTTTTTCGCTGAAGGGGAAATGTCATTGAAAAACTGGATTAATATGAGCAGCTGAGCCTAAGAATCCTCAAGGGCAAACAAATAAACACATAAATACACAGAAGAGAAAGATGTGAATTCTGTCTCCTCCTGGTTGTAACTTAGAGCTTTTAGGAGGAAAGTGTTTTAGTATACTCGGCTTCCTAGAACACTAATCCCAATTAGTAGGAATGTACTATTAATTATCCTGGTGATCTGACAAGGTTTCTGCATCATGCAAAAGGGACCAACCTAAAATCTGCAAATGTTAAAAATGACTAAGATGGTAAATTTTATGATATGAGTGAGTTTTTGGCCATAATAAAAAAAAGTTGACAATAACAAAATACTTTTAAGTATTTATATTTGGGTGGCTGATTCTTTTGATGGGAAATGTCTGGAGGCCGTTTAGAAAGAAGATCTTTTGTTAGAGCACTGATGATCTGTACAAACTATGGATTTGCCAGTTCAAGAGACACAGGTTTCTAGGTCATTGTTCACCCTAGGTCAAGACAGGGATGGGAATATAGGACCCAGAGAGAGAGCCCACAAGAATTCCCAGTCCTATGTAGAGCTCCCAGGGTTAGGAAGCAAGTCTACAATAAAAACAGTTAACATGTACCATAGGCTATAAGCACTTCACATGTAACTCTAATTCTCACAACAATCCTATATAGACAAATACTATTCTTTTTTTTTTTTTTTTTTTTTTTTCTTGGTACTGGGTATTGATACCAGGGGCATTCTATCTCTGAGGTATACCCCCAGTCCCTTTTCATTTTTGTTTTGAAACAGGGTCTTGCTAGATTGCTGAGAGTCTCACTACATTGCTGAGGCCTCCAACTTGTGATCCTCTCGTCTCAGTCTACCAAGTACTGGAATTACAGGTGTGCACCAGCATGCCTGGCTACTATTATTCTTATTTTCATTTTACAAATGAGACTGAGGCTTAGACAAATTAAGCAATGTGTCTTCAGGTCACACAACTGCAGAGGGGAAGTGCTAGAATTTGACTCAGACAATCTGTCTCCAGAGCCTCTGTCCTTAATCACTGTATAACAGATAACTGATCTTTTCCATAGAGCTCACATTGAGATACAAAACTGACTGAAATAAAATAATCATCAATCCTTCCCAAGGTTAAGTAGTTGTTCTTTTGGAATATTAGTTCTAATTTTGGCTTATTGAAGATATAGGGTATAATTCTCCATCTCAACTCTAATTTAGATGCAGGACCCAGAAATTCAAGTTATCTTCAATTTGATAAGAAACTTATCAAACAGTGCCATCCAACGAGGATATTTTCTTGTCTTCTTTCAAAATTGACTTTAGAATTTCAGTTATCATTTAAAATTTTTTCACAAATATCATTTTTTTTCCATAGAACACAGATGCTCTTGACTCCCTAGCAGTCACCATCTGTACCTCAATTTACATTTCCCAAAACACTGCTGACATCTGTTTAAATGCCAATCTCTCCCCAACTTAGTAGGATTTTAGCTCAAAAGTGATATCCTATGACTGATTTGGAATTTCAAAATTATACTAATTTTCATCAAAACACTCAATGGCTACAGGTATACAGGCTTTATCTGCCCCTTTGAGTAGTTTTCCATAAAATGGAGGAAATATTGAAAGCCATCTGTCATTTCCAAGGGAACATAGGTCCAATTTATTAGGTTAGACTTTTCATCAGTAAGAAAAGGAGGAAAAGGCTCTGTGTCATGGAGAGAACCTGGAGGACTAACTTTCTTAAAGAATCCCTGCCTGATTTCTTCCTTAACATTCTTTTTCTCCATTAACATCTCACTTTCTCCAGTGAATCATTACATCCAGGGAAGACATGGAGAATACATCTGGAGGAGGAGACAGTGTGGGAAAGGTAGAACAGTGTTGAGGACTGGTAGAACAATGGGATTGAGAGATAATCATGAGCGGTGGGATACTGAACCTTAAAACAACAGCAACACACACACACACACACACACACACACACACACACACACACACAGAGGCCGGGTGTGGTGGCGCATGCTTGTAATCCCAGTACTTGGGAAGCTGAGACAGGAGGATCCGGGTTTGCAGCCAGCTGCAGCTATTTAGTGAGGCCCTCTACAACTTAGTGAGACCCTGTTTCAAAATAAAGAGTAAAAAATAGGACTGAGGGTGTAACTTGGAGGTAGAATTGCCCCTGGGTTCAATCCCCAGTACCGTAAAAAGAAAAAAAAAAACCCACTGAGAAATTATGACCCTTAATGAGCGTTGCTCCTTCTTGATAGACACTGACAGAAACTATAACTTATTCCAACGGCATTACAATAATTCAAAATACTCTTGGAGTTAAAGTTGGGACATATTCTTCTGAAAATTATCAATGACATCAAATCTTTATCCTTTGAGGGTAAATTTGACCTGTGGAAAAATCCAAAAGTTGTCTGGAATGCTATATTGCTATAAAATGGGCTTAAGGGAGCAATTTTTTCCATGTGGTTCACAAGCTGATGCTAAGACCTATTTCAGAAGATGAACTCTGAAAATATTTTAAACAATGACTGCAGTGGGAAAATAGGCCTGTAATCTCTCAGTAGGAATTCTTGATTGGAAGTAGGAAGTTGGTTTTGTTTGTGTCTTGGAATCAGACAGAACTGGGCTATAGATATGCCTTTATGTGTTTCAAGATGTATGACTTGGATTACTTAACTGTGTTAAGCCTCAGTTACTTGCTCATGTGTGAAATAGAAGCAATCTAGTACCTGCCTTGTACTGACAGGATGAAAAAGGATAATGTAGGTAAAGAGCTTTGTCTAGTGGCTGGCTTATGGTAAACTCTTAATAGAACAATGCTAACTCTTACCTTTCTTCCTACTCTCAAGGTAGATATGTGAATTCTCCTCTCACAGGATGTGGTGGTTCTTAGTCCATTTTCATCAAAACTGCTATAACAAACTGAAGTTTGCCTCATCTACAGACCAAGACCTTAGAGAATAATTTGAATTGTGAAATATTCAAATGCATCCTGTAAAATGCAAATGCCTGGGACTAGGTATTTATTTTATTTTGGCAGACACTTTTTTTTTCTTTCTTTAAAATACAGCCAAAAAAATTCCCACCAAGAAGTTGGTTTTATAGGGCAATAAATCCTACTCATTTACAGCTAAGTCATTTAACAATTCCTTCAAAGTTCATTGTTTTACTCAGTGGGTCAAAGTATGATTAGCTTTACATTATGAAAAATTTATTATTTAGGAACGTAAATCTGTGTTGTAGAATATAGAAGGATTCATTATAGAGAAACGTTTAATCTATTTCAGAACCATGCAGTTTAAAATATGCAGGCAAATGCTTATTTTTTTAATAAGTCAGGACGTGATTCCTTCTAGAACATTATTGCTTACAGTTCTGGAGGTTGGGAAGTCTATGAGTTAGGTGCTGGCAGGATTGGTTATTTGGTGAGGGCTGTTTTTTGCTTCTAAGATGGCACCTTGATGCTGCATTCTCTGGAGGGAAGGAGTGTTCTATCCTCACATGGGAGGAGGTGAAAAAGCAAGCTAGCAAGCTAGCAAGCCTAGCCAAATGCTGTAGGAAACTTCTTTTATAAGGGTCTAATTCCATTAATAAAGAAGGAAACCCTCATATCTCAATCATCTCTCTCTCTTTTTTTTTGTATTGGGAATTGAACCTATGGGCATTCTACCTCTGAGCTATACCCCCAACCTGATTTTATTTTTATTTTTGAAATGGGGTCTTGCTAAGTTACTAAGGGTCTCACTAAATTGGTGAGACTGGCTTTGAACCCGCGATATTCCTATCTCAGCCTCCTAAGTACTAGGATTATAGGTATGTACCACTATGCCCAGATCTCAATCACCTCTTAAATCCCTTCTCTTAATACTACAACATTAGCACCCACTGAGTTTTGGAGAGGATGCATTCAAACCATAGCAGGTGTAATATGTTAGACCTAGGCAGGTCATTTAACTTTCAGAGTCCTGAATCCCTTCTTTGTAAAGTGAGTATAATAACACTTCCCTACCAAATTACCATGAATATTAAAGATAATGTACATAAATAATTTAGAGCAGTGATTAAGATTACTTTGAAAAGGAATCTTAGAATAGTAACTTTTTAATTAGGCCCATATTGTTCTACAAAGAAAACAAGTTTAGTATTGTGCTAATTCTGGCATTTTAAAACTGACAAATTTCCAAATTGCCAATTAGAAGTTTCTTAAGAAGGTAAATATCTCTGGGCATGGCTGCATCACATCTCAATTTATTGGCTTCTAGGTTGTAAATCTAGAATACCATAGGTTAGTTTGCCCAACTTTTATCTCTGAATGGCTTTGTAGGATTCCTAGTGTTATAAACAGAAGACCTTGGTTAACTATAGAGTTCAAGAGAACCTTACTTCCATAGTTAGAAACTTTACCTCATCTACAGACCAAGACCTTAGGGAATACACTAAGCTGTGAAATATTCAAGTGCATCCTTTAAGAATGCAAATAAAAAATAAAATGAAAATAAAAATTTTAATAGAAGCAGGTCATTGCTCTGTTCCTCATATCCAGTATTAACTTTCCTCCATCAGGGCTTCAAGAAATTCTTATAATAAAAGCAAATCAGACCCTGTAGCAATATCTCGTTTTCAAGGGAAGGGAATATTCATATTTTCTTTTCATTTTGTTTGGCAAAAGTGTCTCAGTTAAAATGAGATGTCTGACTCATTTCTACAGCCAAATATTTCTGAAATAAAAGTTTGGAGTTATAAAAATAAAAAATAAAATTAAAAAATTTAGTTCAATTCTAAAATAGGCTTGTAACTTGCTGATTTCAACCCAAAATGTGTAGGAATAAAACTGTAGTTAAACAAGTACTTTTCAAAAAAAAGTAGAATTTTTGCATTAAATTGAATTTTACAGAGAAGACTAAAAGGAGAAACAGATAAAAGCAAGGCATCTCTAGTTAAAGATGAAAGGCAAGGCTCATCCTTTCCTCTCCCCACTCCTTCTTCCTTTCCTTTTCCACCATCCCCAAAACAGTTTCAGATTCATTGGCCTAGGTGTTCCTTTGGTTTCATCCATTGCTACTGTTGAGAAAAGAAAAAAAAAAGGAAAAGCAACCTTTTAGGCACAGGGTGTTATGGCAGGGCATGGACATGTTTATACTCTGATAGCTTTGCCCAGTGTTTAGGAACAGGGGTTGTGAATACAGACAATTTTAATCTCTGCTGGTGGCAACATTTCTCTTGGCTGACTGGGTAGATTTCTTCGATGACTTTCAATTCAAGAGGACAGGTACCATATCCTTAAAAAGTATCTTGACTCATATTGATAACATTGGCCGTGTTGGCACTGTCCTTTGTCAAAGCACAATGTCAAAGCAGGGTGGCATGGGAACTTGAGTGTTCTAAAAAAAAAAAAAAAAAAAAAGACAGATTCTCTGCTGCGTCTCTCTCCTAGCTGTGGAATAGTTTTTTGCCTTCCATAAATTACCTTTGGAGATACAGTGACCAGAGAAATGCCACCATAGCCCAGCCTCTGCCTCTGCCATGTACCATGTAAAGTGTTGATGTAGCCCCTGCAGAGAACTCCTCTGGTGTCCTTTAATTGACATCTGAGTTTTAAAATGCAACTGCCAGAAAGCATCCCATTCAAGGAGTAAGACCAAAACTGCTACATGGTGAAATGACCCCAGACCCCAAAATAGACAGAAATTGCTTGGGACTGACACTCCAAAAGGACTGGCTTGCATGGGACCTGACTTATAGATGGACTCAGGGAGGCTGGGCAGGGAACTTCTGAACATGTCCAGAGAAGCCAGATTGAAACCTAGGGGCTGTGAAAGGAGAGTGACAGTTGTCAAAATCAAAATGGAGTTTCTTGTGTCAATCCCAACATAAATAAATAAAGAGGGGGAAGTAATGAAGCAGATGTTCTTACACACAATCGCTTGATAGTAACTATCACAAAAGGCTTCACAGAGGTTACCACAACTTTATTCAAAGAATACTTTTACAAGGACATCTTCCCAGTGACTCTTCAACCTCAGATTAATGTCACCCTGGTTATTAGTCATTGTGGCCAACGATTCTTGTTTTAAAATATCTGATGGAATTTCTCTCTTTCTCATCTTAAAATCTTCCCATTGCTTCAAGCTCCTCAAATACACCCACATGTGCTCATGTATTGCTACTGCAGTGCTCGGCTATTTCTAAATAAATATCATCATTCTCTGGAGAATATTTTATTTTTTTTTTAAATGACAAGGCTTAAATTACAGGCCCCTAAGGAGGCAATAGAAGAAAGAAGCCCACAGCAGAGTTCTACAATTCCAATCCCGACGTTTAAGGGAAAGATAACTCTGATTCCATATTCCTTAGGCTGTGTGTCTTTGGTCAAATTACTTAACCTGTCTAGTTAGACATCTGGTTTTGGCAGCTATACAGAAAGTTCCAATAATTTTCAAACTATGCTGAAGGACCAGATTTATTTTGTTTAATTTCCGGCCTGTCTTAGGTTGATGTTTTTATAAAATACAGTAAAAATTAATTCCTAGGATTGCTAAAGTCTCTTATTCTTAAATTCAACAGACATAAAATTACTCTCTCAATCCAGTACTTTGGAGGCTGAGACAGGAGAATCTCAGGTTTGAGGCCAGCCTCAGCAATTCAGGGAGGCTCTCCACAACTTAGTGAGACCCTGTTTCAAAACAACAAATAAATAAATAAAATAAAAAAGGCTGGGGTTGTAGCTTGGAGATAGAATGTTCAATCCTCAGCACTACAAAATTATAAAAAAAATAAAATTCTCTCAAATTGCTTTTATTTTTTATTTATTTATTTATTTATTTATTTTTGCAGTACTGGGGATTGAACTCAGGGGAATTCTACCTCCGAGCTACACCCCCAGCCTTATTTTTTTTTTATTCTTTATTTTGAAACCGGGTCTCACTAAGTTGTGGAGTGCCTCACTAGGTAGCTGAGGCTGGCCTCGAACCTGGATCCTCTGGTCTCAGCCTCCTGAATGCTGGGATTACAAGCGTGCGCCACCACGCCCGGCTCTCAAATTGCTTTTAAAGTGTCTAAACATTAACTTTCCATTTCTATAGTATTTGATTGCACTCCAGTGACAGCTGTGGACTGGGACTGGACTTTGAATTATCATGGCACAGACACCACAGTTCTGACTTGATAGGGTGTCACAAGGCTAACCAGAATAGGAGAATCATGCCTATATTTGACAATCATTGTTACAATTTTTATACTTTCTTTTGGTTTAACCAATAAATTACTACCTTTGTAAGTTCAGAACAACACGTGGGTTTTCATCAAGATACATAGGGAGAACCAGGCGTGGTGACTCATGCTTGCAATTCTGGTACTTGGGAGGCTGAGACAGGAGGATTGCAGGTTAGAGGACAGCATCAGCAAGTAGTGAGACTCTCATCAACCTAGTGAGACCCTGTTTCAAAATGAGAATAAAGTAGGGATGGGGGTGTAGCTCGAAGGTAGAATGCCTTTGAGTTTAATCCCCAGACACACACACACACACACACACACACACACACACACACACACACACAAATACATAGGGAGGAGAAGGAAAGGGTAGTTAAAATCGACCTCTTGTAAGCCTGAGAAGTGGTGGGTTACAGGGACACCAGCTGAAGCTTCAAGTTTCAGGAGCCAACCCATGGGCACAAGTCCCGGGGCTGTTGTGGGTAGGTGAAGCAGCACAGGGCTAAACACTCAGGCTCCGAGGCACGCAGAGGCGGCTCGAGTGTCTGCCTTCTGCCAGTGGAACCACAGATGTGGCTCAGTGAACTCTCCAAGCCCCATTTTCTCCTGTGTAAAGTAGGGCTAATCATACTGCCTGTTTTGCTTAGTGCTGCTGAAAAGATTAAATGAAATAATCCCCGTTAGTGTTCAACAATTTTTAAATAACTAACAATAGCTCCGAGACTGGAGTGAATGGCTCAATTTTAGCGAAGCCAAACTAGCATGTGGCCGGATTTCCTTGGCACAGTGACCCGAAAAAGGCAGGACGGCAGCATAACCCTTCTCGGACATAGTAGAGGAAAAGTACCCCAAATCTCAGCACACCACTTTAAAAAGGCTTCTGACCCTGAAATTATGACTTTCCCCTGTAGCTATCTAACACTCTCTCTCTCCTTCCCTTCACCCCAGCTGTGAAAGAGATGGTTATAATATGGAAAAATGAATCAAAGTCTTGAATACATCCTTCAAGGTGAGGAAAACCGCAGGGGTTGAACAGAGCCTGGGGAAGCCGGAGCCCCACCCCCTCCCCCCATCTACACAATGTGCACAGAATGTCCCTGATTAAAATTCTTAACACGACTCCAAAGCATCACCTTCCTAGGTAGATGACACGCAAAGGCAGGCAGGGAGATTGAGGAGCGATCTGAGTCAAGTGGCTCATTTGTCAGAGCTCAAGAAACACTCCATAATGAATTTGCTATTTACTGATAGAGCAGTGCATTCATTTGGCATTAATGGGCAGGGCCAATGTACAGTCATAGTTATTTTATTTAAATTCCAGCTTTGCTACCAGGCAACTGAATTGCTGCAGGAGGAAAGTGATATGCCAATTTCAAAGGTACTTATTGCCATACCATCTAGAAGCTGAAAAATATAAAGAAGATGTCAAAAGAAGAGGATGCAACTAGACATGCTCACTAATGAGGATGAGGCTACTAATAATGTGCTTTATTTAGAGGGTGCAGTTAGTGAAGGGGGCTTTCCGAAAAAGGGATTGGCTCACATGGGGTAAATATAAGCTGCAGGGTGGGCCAGCGTGGCTTCCAAATTCTTCTCCTAACTTATTATACCATTATGGGGATAATCTCATTGGGTATAATTTTTCATTTACTTATTTTTATGTGTGGTACTAGGGATTGAACATGGGGTTGTTGTACCTCTGAGTTATACCCTCAGCTCTTTTTTATTTTAATTAATTAATTAATTAATTTGCGGTACTGGGGGATTGAACCCAGAGACATTCTACCTTTAAGCTACACCCGCAGCTCAAGCGCCCTAGCAGGGTCTTGCTACGTTAACGAGTCTCAATACTTGCAGAGGCTGTTCTCAAACCTGCGATCCTCCTGTCTCAACCTCCCAAGTACTGGGATTACAAGCGTGCACCACTACACCTGGCTCTTTTTTATTTTGTATTTTGAAACAGGGTTTGGCTAAGTTGCTCAGGCTGGCCTCCTGTGATCCTCCTGTCTTGACCTTACAAATACTGGGATTAAAGGAGTGTACCACCCTGCCTGGCTCATAGGTTTAATGTTTCTTTCTTTATTTGAAACTAGGGATTCAACCAAGGGGCATTCTACCTCCAAACTACACTCCTAGCCCTTTTTTATTTTGAAACAGGATCCAAGTTGCTGAGGCTGGCCTTGATTCTGTGATCCTCCTTTCTCAGTCTCCCAAGTACTTAGGAATATTATAGACATGCACCACCACACCTGGCTCATTTGGTGTAGTTTTAAATTAAGATTCAATAGTCCTCAATCCTTACCCTACCGTCACTCCCAAATTTTTCTCTAGATCTTTCTGGAATCCTCAGGCCAGATGTTCTTTCATACTTGGCCCGAGATGAGCCACTTCTAATGTTTTGATCTCCTCATCAATGGACATTGTCACTTTTCTGTCCTGGTTGTCCCTGTGTGAATGCTGCCTTGCCAGTACAGCTCCCTTCATCTGGTCGTTATCTTGGTTGCCCCTGCTGGCTGTGGTATGGGGCAAAGTGGGGATAACAGTTCTTCACCCAGTCTTTCACAACCACAGAGCCTCTTGTGTCTTACATTAATCTCTTTCTTATTGGGCCTCAGAGTCAGTCCCCCTGGCTGGGTTTTGTGTGCTTGTGGTGGAAGACAGGTGAGGGTAGGCAGGTGATGGACTTTCCCCTGCGTCCTTCTACAAAGCCCTCAGCATAGCTATTACTCATGCAAATAAACATTGTCAAATTGAAGAGGATCATCCAGTTCTGCTTACCAAATACATCTGGAGCCTGGATCCAGTCCAGAGAAGAGGACCCCTAGGATGAAAAACCAACTAAGTCATGTCACTGATTTATACCTTCACACGAATGAGTTGTTAACATTTTTCTAGGAGCATGCTTTGATAGGAGAGAACCTGGGGAGTATGGGTCACTTGAGGGAGAAAAGAATGATATGTTGACAGTATTAAAATGTGGACAATATTAAAACCAATGTTTTATCCAGATAAAATGGCGGGGGAGGGGAGATGTGTGCTGAAGATTGGACCCAGGGACATTCTACCTCTGAGCTACACTCACAGCTCTTTTTATCATCATTATTATTATTTTTTTAAATTTTGAAACAGGGTCTCACAGAGTTGCTGAGGGTCTTACTAAGTTGCTGAAGCTGGCTTCAAACTTCTGATTCTCCTGCCTCGGCCTCCCAAATACTGGGATTACAGGCATGCATCAGGGTGCCTGGCTTAAAACCAACTTTGACTACCTCACAGTTGTATTTTAAGATGGCCCTGCTCACTCTCACTATGAGCAAAATTGAAGACAAGCCTGGAATGCGGTGGGTAACAGTAACTAACACAGACCAAACACTGAAAGGAAAGGAAATGGAAGAGTTCAAGTGCTTTCCTGTGAGCTGGCCACTGTGTGCATTCTGCTTCAGAATTTGGCATTTCTAACAATAAGTCTGAATTAAGACCTCCTTTGAAAAGTTGAGATGGAAATTCCTACTCAGAGAACAATTACCACTCACTTGCTGATTATGAGTAGTGGTGTCCTCTCAAAGCAAAGTCAGACATTTCTACTTTTCATGCCTGTGGCTTGTGTCATCCTTTGTCTGGTCAGAAGTTACTTTTCAGAGATGGGCTGCAGAGGATTGCTATGTTTGGACTCCAAAGGGAGAACCATTGCCATTCCCTGAAATCTGACATCGCGATCACCTCTGCTCTAGCCTTGTTTTGGTAGGTAGGGGGTGAGGAGGGAGGCTGGAAAGGGGGGACCAGAAAGGACTCATTTATCCTGGTAGCACCTGCCTTGCTCGGAGTCACTTGACCTAACTCTGTGTCATTTAATGATGTGAATCTGGGACAGTCGTGGGGACAGTTGAAAACATAAGCATGGTTGGGGCAAGGGTTCCTCACTCATTCCCAGGGCCTTTTAAAAATTCGTTTTCTCCCTTTGGGGACCTCACACTTCAACAATTTTATTTACCAAAAAGCATCCCACAAATTGTAATTGCTTTGTTTTCCTTGTTTATTAAGGCAAGCTAGAGATAACTGCCAATCAGAGTTTTTGATTGACAGATGATAACTGGTGTTACTGATTTGATATAATGCCACAAAAATTAAGCAAAGCAAAAATGAAAGAAAACCCGATGTGCATATTTATGTTTATTTTAGTTAGATGTATGTTTTCAATTAGGCTTTCAAAATACTAAATATAACTCACAGATGCCTGTTTCTGTCTTTATTCAATTTTTGAGGAATGCCAAAATTAAGGAGTGTTGGGCAGGAAAAACTTCCTGGGGTCTAACAGGGTTAAGGATTATCTGAAGAGTCATGTAGTACCTTTGGAGAAGCTTCTAGAGGGGCATTTGAACTTTAGCACATTTCAGGATGAATGGCAGGGCCATGTGTCCTCTTCATATATTGTCTCTTTATGCCCAAAGATCCAAAGGCTGTTTTCAAACAATCAGCAAGGCTAGTTGTTCATCGGACTCTCTATCCCATTTCATCCAGGTTTCTACTCTTGGCACCAAAGAGTGAATATTAGATTGAATTTTGAGTTGAATTACCCAAAATTCATGAAGCTGGAGCTGGGCATGATAGAGCATGCCTGCAATCCCAGGACTTGGGAGGCCGAAACAGGAAGATTACAGGTTCAAGGCCAGAGTGTGGTAACTTATTGAGACCTTGTTTCAAAATGACAAATTCAACATATATGACAACCTCAGGACAAGTTATCATTCATCAGTTTCTTGGTAAAAAGAAATACACTGCTGTAATGAGAAGTGGGGGGCCCAAGGGAATATACAATAGGATGTGGTGACACATTGGCCATTTCTATTGGCACCTGTTGTACATCGACACTTGCCAAACAGAAGAATGAAAATAAATTGAATGAGTCTGATAGTTTTCCTCCATGGGGAGGTGTCTGTTAAGGTTTTTGCTTCTTATGAGAGGTTTGGAGAGCCATCATCTACTAGTATATCTAGGGAATCTTATGTCATCTTTAAAGTATGAAGTGAGGAAGTAACTTGGACTATGCTATTTTTAAGAGGAAAGTAGAACTCCGGATCCATGAGGCTACTGGCCCCTTGTAGTGGATTAATGTTGATCAGAGACTTCCAGTATGAATGGTCAATTTTAAATACATAGGAGGCGAATAGATGTAGAAGATTTTGCAAGGGATTGTGGCTCAACTGCCTATTTAAACCAAACATACATTTGATTGTTTTTAAATATTGATGCCTTTGCTGTTATTACAAAACACTGAGTAGGAGTTCACACAATGAGGGCGACATGTGAATGTGTCAAGCTAATGTCAAAACAACAGCCTTGAGCAGCGTCGCCGTCTGACAGGTTTCAGAGCAGAGTGACTGCTGACTGGACTAGTCTGGGGCTGAATGAGGTCTCTCCTCATAAGGCCTTTGCTATTTTCCTGGGTGTCTGCAGCCTCGAGTTGTGTCAGACTTTGCTGATTATATCTCTGTGCAGAGAGGGAGGGCATGAACTTTGCCAGCAGGAGCAATGAATATGTATAGTGTTTCTCCTTGGATCAGGCTGACTGTGACCTCTGCTGAGAGAGACTGTGTGACAGCATGCCTCACTTTCCTAGAATGCGGCCTGCCAAATTCGACATGTAGGTTGCACCCCTCAGAGGAGAACAATCAACCAGCCAATGTCGAACTTCTTTTGGTGCTGCGCATCTTTCATCTTTCACTAGGGCCACTCAAAATACCGTTTCCCTTGCCTGGAATAGTCTTAGTTCCTGCTTTGCTCTGGTCATGTCTGATATCTAGCCTTGTCTAAAATCTTTCCTAGGGTGCCTTCAATGTCTTCCCAAACTAATTTAGAAGGACCCCTGATATATGCATCCATAACACTTTGATTTTGCACTTATATTAGAGTTCTGCAGAAAGACAGAATTGAAAAGGATTGTGTGTGTGTGTGTGTGTGAGAGAGAGAGAGAGAGAGAGAGAGAGAGAGAGAGAGAGAGAGAGAGAGAGAGAGAGAGAGAGAGAGAGAGAGAGAGAGAGAGAGAGAGAGAGAGAGAGAGAGAGAGAGAGAGAGAGAGAGAGAGAGAGAGAGAGAGAGAGAGAGAGAGAGAGAGAGAGAGAGAGACAGGAAGTCATTTTAAGTAATTGGCTCAAGTGATTGTGGAGGCTGAAAAATCCAAAGTCTACCTGTTGGGGTCAGGTGGGACACCCATGGAAGAGAGGATGTTGCAGCTCAAGTCCAAAGGCCATCTACTGGCAGAATTCCTTCTTGCTTGATGGAGATCAGTCTTTGTTTTATTAATGCCTTCAACTAACTGGATGAGACCCAAAACACACTAGAGAGGTAATCTACTTTATTGAAAGTCCACTGATTTAACAATGTCATCTGAAAAATACCCTCAGAGAAACATCCAGAATAGTGTTTGACCAAATATCTGGGGGCAATGGCCTAGCCAGGTTAGCATGTCTAACTCTCATACCTATGTAACATTATCATATCTATGAATATTCATGAGTATATTTGCATCTCTCACTATGCATGAGAACATGGGCCATGTTTGTTATGTTTTTGATGTGTTCTCAGAACTTAGCCAAAAGAGATACTCATTGAATACTCACTTAAGTCATTGCTTATTCATTAATTCAACAGATACTTTTTTAATGCCTAATAAAAAATATTTAATACTCATCAAATATTCACTTAAGACATTGTTTATTCATTAATTCAACAAATACTTATTTAATGCCTATTATGTTCCAGGCTCTGCTTCAGTTGCCAAGAATAAGCAGTGAACATGACAGATAAAAATTTTTTGCCTTCTTGGAGCTTCCATTCCAGGAGAAAAACCATAAAGAATTCGGGTCAGCTAAATGGTATGTAGAAAAATAAGGCAGGGCAAGGAGTGGGGGAAGAACATAGGTTGTAGCCAAGGAAGGCCTTTCTAAAAGGAGGTTATTTGAGCAGAGACGGAAGGATGTGAAGGAGCAAGTCACATGGAGCCCTAGGCAGGGATGATCCCAAGCAGAAAGGAGAGCAACTACAAGGACCTTTGGGTCGCATGAGCTTGACAAGAGGACCAGTGTGGTGGCTGAGAGTGGGGTCGGGCAAGAGATGTGGTGGTTTAACAGGAGTGTGGACTGCTCTGATTTTTGTTTTAAAATTGCCATTCTGGTGGCTGCATTGAATGGACTTTCAGGATGGAGGAGGGGGGGAGATGGAAGCAGATGCCAATCAGGAAACTAAACCACTGTGTCAGTTTAGGTGAGATGCGATGGGGACTTGGACCAGGTTGGTATAAGAGGAGTCAGGGAAGGGAATTTGTATTGGTACAGATATTGAAGGTGGTGGTTATGGAACTTGCTGATCAGTGTGGCTGTGGGGTATGTGTGAAGGAGACATCCAGCAGCAATAAGGCCTTAGATTTGAGTCTAAAAACTGGAAGAATAGTATTGTTGAAAATTGAGGGGGGGAACTTGGCAGAGGAACAGGTTTGAGTGGGAAGTGAAAACTTCTGTTTTGCATGTGTTGAGCTCAGAGTGGGTGTTGGATATCTAAATGGAGAGGGTGAGAGGGCAGTTGAATAAACAAGTGCAGATCTCAAGGGAGAAGCTGCTCTGGAGTCGTTGGCTGACTGGGGAGCAGGGTAGGAGGTGATCATGCAGGGACATGACGAGAGTGCCAAGGACCACAGTCCTGGTCACACCAGCATTTAGGGTTTGAATAGAGAAGATCTAGAATAGACTGAAAAGGAATGGCTGGAGGAATAGCAGGAGAGTTGGGTGGTTAGGGCCCCAGGGAAGAAAGTGTTCTAAGAAGCAGGGAGATAGCAGCCCTGTCTGCAGCTGGCTGAATGAACTTGGATCTGCAGCCTGTGAAACACTTGAGTAATCCAAAGAGTTATAAGATATGCTATGATGTTTCCCTGAGACTAATTGGAGATAGAAGCCATTGACATTTGATGGTTCAAAATGTTCCAGGAGAAGTATAGTGGAGAAAGAGGCTGGGGACAGAAAGATAAAAGAAAGAGGTTTTTTTCCCCTTTCTGGGATTTGCCACCTTGCATTCAATGATAAAAGAGCACATTTGTTCGATTTAGCATATATCAAAATCCTATTATGTACCAAGTACTATTTATTTATTTTTAATTTTTTTATTGGTGTATTATAATCATACATCTTTGTTAGGTACAAGCTGGTAAAGGCATACATGCACACATTTCTCATTTAGCTCTTCCCCAATTCCCAATTCCCGCTCTACTCCCTTGCCCTCCCTCCTTCTCAAGTTCAGTTTAGTGATTGAGTTTGATATGTTTGTCAAAGTACATCATGTGCATTAGGGTGTTCCCCCCATCCCATCACCTTCAGTTTAAGTCACCTTCTTTGCTCATCTAAGGTTTCTCCTTCATGGATTATAAAACTCTGGGATATGTACACAATGGAATTTTACTCAGCCATAAAGAAGAACAAAATCATGTCATTTGCAGAGAAATGGATGGAACTGGAAAACATTATGCTAAGTGAGATTAGTCAGTCACAAAAAGTAAAAAATCATATGCTCTCCCTAATATGCAGAAGCTAGGGAGAAAGTGGGATATAAGAGGGACTCTAGCCAAGTACTATTTACCTTGAAAATATAGTTCTATAAAAATTGAGCTTTGGGGGAGGTTTTATTTATTTCCTTTTGTGTTCTGATATTCCATTATAAGGAATCTATACAACCCTAGGACTTTGAACACTGGAAAGAAAAAAAGAGAGGGCATTAGGAATAAATCACATAAAGGAAATAAATCTAAAATTCAGTTTAAAATTAAGGTTAGTAAATAATCAAGAACAGACTCAGATAAAATGAAATAGGATAAGAGAACAGAACATTGTTAGCAGTTAACATTTATTGAGGACCTACTATGTACTGGGCCCTTTCTACGTAGTTGACAGATATTGATTTATTTAATACATACCCTGACAACATAGGCACTATTTAAAATAATCCAATAACATAGACAGTAATACCACTATTTCAAATGAGGAAACTGTGACATTGAAAGATTTAAGAAACTTGTTCCAAAATAAGTAGCTTGTAAGTGACTGAGCAGGATCCTGATCTAGTTGTCTGGTTTTGGGTCCATGTACACACCCATCATGCCCCATTGCCTCTGGTTACCCCATGGGACAAGCTCCAAAAACAAGAGCATGACGAGGTATTCACTTGGAGGTCCAGTTGAAAGTCAGGAGAAGGACAACAGCTGCAATGGAAGTACAAGGAGAATCTATGAGATTTTTTGTTGTTTTGTCTTCTCTACTGTGTTCTGTGTTGTGCAGGCTGACCTGGGCTCCAGTGATTCTCTGTGTCAGCCTTCTGAGTAGCTAGGACTACAGGTATGCAATGGTACCTGGCTAAGTCTGTGAACTTTGACAACAGAGAAGACTGGAAAATCTTTTCAATGAATAGAGACCTCTGAAGGGGTGAGTGGTACACACAGTGAATGTGTGTGTGTGTGTGTGTGTGTGTGTGTGTGTGTGTGTGTGTGTATGCTATGTATATATGTGTGTATGTGCCTCTGTGTGTGTGTGGTGTGGGAGGAGAAGTAAAGTATATCCACACCTGTCAGGATGTTTTAGAAATGCTACTAGCTGCTCTGCCTGATATGTGCTCCAAGGCTTTGAGAACTAGGGTGGAGATTCTTTAAGAAGGCAGGGTGATGACAGCTGCATTTCCCTGGTACATGTATCCGGGTTTCTCTCATACAGGGATAATACTGACAGCTTGGTCCATCTTGCTTTTCACCTGATAATCTCTATGCATGGTCCATAAAAAAATATCTGTGCATATATATTTTGATGTGGTTATCAAACCAGCAAGTTGGTAAGAAAGGGTAGAGGAAATAACAGGAAGTTCAGTATAAAGAAGAATCAAGGGACGTTCACTTGTTCAGGAATTGGCATTGCCCCTTCTACAAGTGTCCTACCCCATAGTCCTCACTATGACTGGGGGCTGGAGATAGTGTACTTACCTGTCCTCTTGGAAACCAGGCCTCCTTCTTCATTCCTGATGTCCAGGGCTCTGCCTGCCTTCTCTCCTCTCCTTAGATTGTGGAGAAAGGAAATCAGGCCTCAGAGGGTGAGTTGCAGCTAAACAAGGCTTTATTGTCATGGTAAAGATCAAAATCATGGCTGTCTTATATTAATGTATGGAAGAAAAAAGCACTCAGCTATTTATTTTTCTTTAACAGGGAAAAGAGCTAGATTGCTAACTAAATAAGTGTTACAGGAATTCAAATAGGTGATAATTGCAAAGGAAAGTCTAAATGGGCTTTTATTTTTCATCAAAGAGTGTAAAAGCCATTGGTGTTTTAGAGTCAGAGAAAGTCTTTGTCTTTCAGTGTGCAGAAGAATGCCACTCAAGCTACAGCCCTGGCCTAATCATTTGGAATTCTAAAAAGCCTAACCCAAAATAATGTTTACCACCACTCACTTATGGTTGAACTAGGTTAGTTCATCTGACTTTCCTTATGTTTATGTTCACCGACATTCTTCACTCATATCTTTGATAATAGTCATCCCAGAAAGTAACAATTGTATTACCCAAAGTGTGATGAGCTCTGATAGGATGAGCAAGTGCTGATTGGCAGATGCGTTCCTCTATGGTGAACTGACCAAAAACCTTGCAGCAGTTGTCACACCTAGAGTAATCATCTTCAGTGCAATTCAACTCATCTTTATTGAACTCCAGCTAGACAGATGCACGGTACTGTCTCAATCCTTGAACAGTCCCTGCTTGGTATAATGTAGAATGTGAACCGTGATGTTGATGCATACTGAGTGCAATGCAGGTTATGTATAGTGGTAATATAAAAGAATGCTGACAGCACTCATATACTTATTAAAATCCTATCCTTATTATGACAGTGGAACTCCAACATGGGAGCAAGGAAAGAGATGAGGTATATTTGTCCTATAATATCTAGCACTGGATCCATACCTTTTCTGAAATCTGGACCACAATAGTTTCTCTAACCTAATATTAGCTTGCACTTTTGAGTGCCAATTATGTGTTAGGTGCACACAATAAGTACTCAGGGTCCTATATAGAGTATTACATTGAATCCTGATACTGTATGAGGTAGAAAATGCAACTGCCCCCACTTGCAATTGAAGAACATATTTAAAGAGGTTAGTTCACTTTTCCAAAGACATATCTTAGTAATGATGAAGCTGCAGTTGCAGACTGACCTACTGTAAAGGAACTCAGTGTTACTACATCCCATGTCTGTGTGTGGAGACAATACAGTTTGAATATTTATTTTAAAAATAAGAAAACAAGATGGATGTGGTGGCGCATGCTTGTAATCCCAGTACTTGGGAGGCTGAGACAGGAGGATCTGGGTTTGTGGCCAGCCTCAGCTACTTAGTGAGGTCCTCCAAAACTTAGGGAGGCCCTGTTTTAATATAAAGACTAAAAAATAGGCCTGGGGGTGTAGCTCGGAGATAGAATGCCCCCAAGTTTAATCCTCAGTACTGAAAAAAAAAAGAAAATAGTAATCTCTGATCTGGCCCAAGGTAGGTAGAATGGTATTTGGGTTTGGACTTGGTCACCAGGTTATGTTTATCAGATTGTCTCTATCTCTTCTTTCAAAGTGGATATATCAAGATACCCTAGTCCCTAGTGTATCTTGTATTGTATCTAGTGTATTTATTGGGATAGTGTTCTGTCCCAGTAATTCGGATCTGAGTTGTGACTTCAAACATCTTCTTCTCTAGTTTTATTATAGCACAAAAATATAATGACATTTTCTTGGACCAAATTTTTTTAATAGAAGTATTGGTGCCCGTGGTGATCGTATGTTGAAATGGCAAGGTCACAAGCATGCGCAGAGCAGGATTTGGGAACCTGAAACATTAGCTTTGTCACTGGGTTTTCTTAGCTCATCTGTAATTCCTACCTTGCAGAATGTAGGAATTCTAGGAGAAGTAGGGCATATAGTCAACACAATGGTAGCTAACTAATAACAAAAAGAAAGTTCCATAACCTTCTTCATAATGCAATATAGATTTTCTAATGTGTTTTAGGCAACTCAGAAGTCTTTTTAAAATTGTAATTCTGAACATGAAGACATGGAAAAATAGTCATTGGAAAAGTATTTCAGGCTGAGATTTAGACTGACCAAACACTATCATTTATAAAAAAGTGATTCTATTATGTCCAGTGCTGTATGAGGTTATGGTGAGAGAGACTTTTCATTAGCTCAAGCAGAGATCATGAAGAAGCAAGGCAGTTGCTCTACCTTTTCAGCAATAAGGTCTCTGATTTGATCAATACACATTGTATACATGTATTGAAATATCACCCTCTCCCCCATAACTATGTGCAAGTAAAATAGTAATAATTAATGTAAAATATAGAAAATAATTATGGAACAATATATTTTGAATATTTACTTTTAAAAATATGAAAACAGTAGTTTCTGGTTTAGCCGAAGGTTGCTTGATTGAAATGTGAGTTTTCACATTGTTGCTAGGATATGTTTGTCCCATTGTTTCTACCTCTTCCTTCAGTGGGTGTGAGGGCACTCTGTGACACTGGGTATTATGCTTTATTCAGCTTAGGTCTTTCACTGTCTCATGCCCATGTGTCCATCTTCCTCTTGGAGGAAGACCATTTTACGGCCAAAGCTAACTGTAAAATAGGAGTGATAGTGCCTGTCCATCCACAGCATTGATGGAAACCTTCAATGAGATAGTGGATATGAAAGTTCTTTAACAAGTTAAACAAAAATGTACTTAGTATGGGGTTAGACACACTGTTTACACTAATTTATACTTATATAGCATCTTCCAGATTTGTGTTTTACGCTTATAAAAACTCCTGAAATAGGAAAAGAGATGACATCAAACCTATTTTACAGATGAAGAAACTGAGGCACGGGGTGATTATGTGACTTCTTGGTGATTTTAGGATAAATGAGCACAATCAGAACTAGATCACAGCTCTTTGGGCTTGCTGCCAGACATCTTCCCCTCTAAACATGACATATTATTATTTTGTTCAGAATCACAGAATAACAGAGAACAAAGGAATTGAAAGTTTGTAAAAATAGTTTTTCAAATGGCCTGAAAAACAACAAAACACATCCAACTTTCTTTTCTACAGATTTTTTTTTTTTTTGAGACTCAGATTTATCAGAGGGAACAGGGTCACTCAGGAGGTAATTCCTCTTGAAATTTTATTTTAGTTTTTGGTGGGCAATTGCTTTTTTTTTCTCTGCAGTAGGAAAATATTACTATTGTAAGTGAGGGTTGAGAAAGTGAAAACAGGCTCTCAAATGAAAATCGTATGGGGCACTTAGCATTCTGAAAAATATTTGAGTCATTATGTTGCAGTTCTAAAATTGAATCAATGCTATATTTAATAAGGCACAACAGGCCATGAATTATTGCACATTAATTCATGCCCAGCGTGTTGCTAGGCACATGGCTAAAAGCTGAGTGCAGTCAATGTAACTAAACATGAATACACCATAATGCACACACCAGAGGGTCTCACTGTAATTATAAAATGCTACTCTAAAGGGTTATTTAAAAATATTTAGATATGTTAAGTTTTATGCCTACACAATTCATGCTATATGGCATTCTTATAAATTTATCAGTTTACTCCCTTTTTCTTAATCCAATAACTTCAAGATTTACATGTTCAATCCCACATCACCATTTTTCTTTATCAGTAGACTCCCTAAGGCGAGAGATATTATTCTGTGGTTTTCAGGTTTCATTTGGGGAAACCAGGACTTTCCTCTAAGTAGGAAGTGTTATGCCAACCTGTATGGAGCAACATTTTAAATAAGAGGAAATGAAGACGGGCTAAGAATTCTACTGCAGTTGCCCTGGAGACAGAATTGTGGTCTGGAGGGAGGGTGTGGCTGGGCTCTCCTTCCCTATAGGTGGATGCTACAGGGTGCTGAGGAGTAAGAAGGCAGAAGGGATCCTTGGTGTTGGTCCCAAATATTGCCAAGGAGGATGGAGCGAGCAAGTTAAAAGAAGGATTGCTCTGATTTACCTTTGTTTTTAACTTCAAAAAGTATGGTTTGTAGTTGGAAGGTTGCATTTAATATTGGTAACTGTTGATGAGAAATTTCCAGGAAAAGCCAAC
Organism: Graphiurus murinus; assembly: GCA_004027655.1. Taxonomy (NCBI): domain Eukaryota; kingdom Metazoa; phylum Chordata; class Mammalia; order Rodentia; family Gliridae; genus Graphiurus; species Graphiurus murinus. The sequence goes on along the minus strand of PVLC010001806.1, from coordinate 92,538 downwards.
TAATTCTGAAAATATTTGGACAGTGTTTCCTTTAGACTCTTTGGGCATTGTTTCCAGGAACCCAGAATCCAATGGAGCATGGTGGAATTCCAGAGCAGAGAGCACTGGTCCTTCCAGCAAGGCATGCTCATACTCATGCCTAAATATGATGCAAAATAAACAATTGATGTAATGTGTTAAATAAAAATTCATTGCTATATGTTTTAAAAATCATAGTATTTATGAAAAAAGGCTGACTAGTTCTTAGGAGATGTCTACACTCTTACTGATACTTGTATAGCTAACTTTGGTAAAAGGAGAAAAGTAGACATTTTACCTCCCATTGTTAGTCAAATAAGATTTTCCTTTTAATAATTTTATAGAAACAATAGTCTCTATTTTTTTCCTGAAAAAAAATCTGTTTTGTACTTGCTCTGCTACACTTGAGATTTTATTACCTATATTAATAAAGCATATTGTATACTTTATGAGTCATCATACCTACATAATAGTTAGACTTAAATACTATTAAAATCCAAACAAGAAAGGATTCTTCTAAAATTAATGAACTGAATTTAATTTCCATTTCTATTACCAAGACTAATTGTAAGAGCTTCCACCTTGATTAGAGTTCTTAGTAAATAAAAATACACTCAAATTTTATGAGTGTCTGAATTGCTCAAGTATTACAGGAAATTAGACTTGACCAAGACATTCATCTCTTCAGACTGAGGATGGAAAAATGAACTTTGTTAAATAAGTCTATAAAGTCACTAATGATCTTTCACTGTGGATATGCTACTGAAATTTCAGCCAGGTTGAAAGATGTTTGAACTAGTTAAGATTACTCAATAATCTACAAATAAAAATGCCAGCCATGTTGCTACTTTTGTTCTCATTCTAATATAGAGATTCTCAATATCCATGCAATATCAAAATCACCTTAAAGTACAGTTCACTGGGCTTCATCCCTAGAATTTCTGATTTAGTAGGTGTAAGTGGGGCTCAAGAATTTGGTGATATTAATGCTGCTGGTTGAAGACAGTACTTGGAGAAGCACTGATTTTTTTTAAAAACTTAAAGTTACTGTTCTCTTTGATGCTATTAGCATCCAAGCTGGTATTTGTTGAGCCTGGCAGAGATAAACTTGAGTCTGTGATTTATTTACTTGATGACTAACAAGGCAAGTTAATAGGTCTAGATTGAAAGAAGAATATTCAACATAGGATCCCTTCCAAGTTTCTGCCCTTTTGGGCACTAATAGTTCGAAGACTTTCAATCACCATGCATATGTGGGCAGTTCCTGGTTTATGAATGATTTGTTTTCTAAAGTTTGTGCTTCTTTTTGAATGTCCCACAGATGGCAGAACTAACTATTGGGAGAAGAAAAGCTGATTAAATCCTTATGTGGCTGAACCATGATTTTAATTGAACTCTCATTTCCCACCACTTATAAGGAAATATGTGTCTCAAGTTAATAATTAAAATTTGGTATTATCTCCTTCAATCCTTCACAATGATCCTATAAGAAAGCTTTTCACTATAACTTGAAAGGTCTATTCTGCTGAAGGCCATATAATTAGTATATAATGGAGTCAGGACAGGAATCCAGGGCAGTTTGACTCTAGACCTTGTGCTATTTCCACTTGTTATGCCATTTCTAATGGCCACTTAGAATTTTGAGTTTCTAGGGACATGACTGTGCCTGGGAATCCCAACCTGTGAACTTAAGTAGCTTTTGACCTATTTTCCTTGACTCTTGTGGGCTTAGCACTTATTGATCTTGGACCTAGGGTTCCTACTTGCTCCTTTATACTTTAATCTTCTTAAATGGTTTTCTGATTTATCTGTCTTGTTGGATTTGACCTTCTATTTACTGAGGTAACTTTCATTTCTCCATGGCAATTCAAGTCCTGTAACCCAAGAAATCCTTATGAGAAGGTTCAGATTTCAGGCCATGAGCTTCTTTGCCTTTTTGTTTCTGAGTCAGACAAGCTCTTGAATGAGCTTACCCTTGAAGTTCAAGCTAAGCATAGTATTTTACTCAGCTTTTCTATGATCATGATACCTGATGAGCACAAGTTGGAGGAAGAAAGTTTTATTTGGGCTCATAGGTTTCAGAGGTTTCCATCTGGCTCCAACACTATGGTGGCAGGGTGCATGGTGGAGGGACAGCGTTCTCATATCATGGTGGCCTGAAGCAGAAAGAAAGACAGGAAATAATCAAGGACAGATATAGTCCCCAAGGATACCCATCCAGTGTCCTACCTCCTCCTACCACCCCACCTGCCCAAATTACCACCCAGTAAATTCATTCAAATTACTAAGCATTGACAAGATTTATCCACTGAAGAGATTAGAGCCCTGGTTCAGTTATTTCACCTCTGAACATTTTTGTATTGTCAACACATGAGTTTCACACCAATTGGGGCTTATCCATCTTTGTTCAGAAACTTGCCCATATGCTGGTATTCTAGCTGGATTTTTGGTGTGACTGATGAATTTAGGGAAAATCCAGATCACCATGATTATGGCAACGCTTTTAGGTACTATTTATTAGTCAATAAAATATGGAGCACTATTAAATGCTGGATCTTCATGAAGGATTCTAGTCTGACAGGGCACATGTTCCTGGTCCTAGGGAGACACCCAGTTAATAGTACTCTAGGCTACATTTTTTTCCCCATTCACCTCTTGAGTCATGTGAAGATGACTTAATCTTCAGTTGTCCAAAGTACCAATTTTTAAAATGCAAGTGAGGCATCCAGCAGCCTCAATTAACCCCGATATAGGTACATACCATTAAGATAAAGAAGAATATGTGGCATGTCTGTCTGACTAAAGAAATGCCAGCGATGAAGGCAGAGTGGTGCCACCAGAAACGAGGGGGTTGAGGTCGCCTTTGGGCCCATGGAGAGTTAATATTAGCCCTCTTCAGACATGAAAAATAATAATTAAACACTGCTTGTCAATTAATGCCAACTTAAAGAAAGGCCCTACACTTAGATTAAGTGAGGAGCATGGGTTGCTTGAAACCAGCAAGAAAGGAGGAAGGAAAAGGGTATAAAATAATGGAAAAGATAAGGTGGAAAAGGAGAATAATTAAACACACATGTACTTTCACAGAGTTGGGGCACTCATATTTCTAATTAGAATTTCAATGCAGGAGCCCAATTTAACCTTAGGGAGTCTTTATATTCATGTCACTGTTGTACACAGCAATCAATCCAACGCTGGCATCTTACTTGCAAGTTGAATTTTCATATTACATTAGTGGAGCCCCAGTCTCTTTGTATCTTTAATGGATATTTTCTTTTTAGAGCTTCAGTATGTGTTTTGTCTTCTAGAAAATTCTATGCTGAGAGGAACAATAGCCATTTAGATACTGGAATTCAAAAGAGTCAGTGGCTTCCTGACATTAACCCATTTCTTCCTTGACAAATGCAGTCATGGTACTTTTGGAATCATTGTCTATCATGTCTGCTTCACTGAATTTAGAGGAGTAATTGTTGTATGTTCAACAAAACAGCCTGGTGCACTAGGCAGTGGATGGTAAATAGAGAACAGAATTCTGTCTCCCATGGTTGGATAGTCAGGAATTAGGATGCCACCTTGAAGTTAAGTTCCTCTCAGATCTCTGAGATGGAATTTTGACTTTGTTCTTCCTTTCTATTGTCCTCAGAAGATTCATATTTAACTAACAATTTCTATGTTATGGAACCATAGTCTATTGCCTTATTTAACTAAAAGGTTAGTAGTTCTAGTCCTTTATTGTACCGAATAGGAAAGTAAGACCAGGGAAATGAATTATTTTGCTTTAAATCAGATGATCAGTAGGAAGAGATTTTAACTCATATTATGCAATACAGAACTCAGTGTCTCAACTCTTCCTGAGTGGGAATTTATGACCTTTACACTCTTAGTTTTGGACAAGTCCTAATGTAATAACTTTATATTGCTTTCTGGGCCTGAAAAGAGCCTGCAGACTACAGTAGAAAATTCAGGTGTGAGCACCAGATGCCTATGCCCTGGAGAAGGTTTAGACTGTGGACATCCTTGGGTCATCCTCACTCATCTCCTGAGGAAGAGCAGTCTCACAAGAAAGAGGACTTACTGGCTTTAGGAGGTGAGGGGAAGCTGAGCAGGTAAGTGCAAGCATCCCATCCTGGCTGGCAGAACCCTAGTCTGTGTATTAGTCAGGAGTCTCCAAAGAAGCTGAGCCAATAGGATCTCCTTTCATTCGTACATATATTCAAGTAGATTTCTTATGGGAATTGACTTGCATGATTATGGAGGCTAGGAAGTTCTGCAAGATGCCATCTTTAAACTGGAGAATCAGGAAAGCTGGGGTGTAATTTAGTCTGAGGCTAAAGGCCTGAGAACTGGGGGGAGGAGAGAGATTGGCATAAAGATGGTGTGCTGGTATAAGTTAGTCTGCAGGTCCAAGAATTAGGAACTCTGATGTCCAAGAGCAGGAAAGGATTAATGTCCTCAAGGAGAGAGAGAGAGAGAGAGAGAGAGAGAGAGAGAGAGAGAGAGAGAGAGAGAGAGAGAGAGAAAGAGAATATGAATATGAATATGTCTTTTTCCATCTTTTTGATCCATCTAGGTCCTTAATGGATTGGATGATATCCACCCACATTGGTGAGTGAAGATTTTCTATACTAGTTCTACTGATTCAAATACTAATATTTTCTGGGAACACCCTCACAGACACACCCAGAAATAATGTTTCGCCAGCTCTCTGAACATCTCTCAGCCTAGGTAAGTTGACATATGAAATTAACCATCTAACCTTGAGTGCAAGGGAGAGTGGGGAAATGAAGGTCTTTCTTTAAATATCTGGGCAGTAAACTGACAAACCACTTGCTAGAGGTAGTTCATGGAAGCAGAATGCTTCTTTTAAGAATACCCCAAACAGCCTCAGCAAGTAGTGAAACTCTCATCAACCTAGTAAGACTGTTTCAAAATAAAAATAAAATAGGGCTGGAGGTATATCTCAGAGGTAGAATGCCCCTGAGTTCAATCCCTAGTCCCACACAAAAAATATTTATTACTTTTTTTTTTTTGAGACAGAATCTCACTAAGTTGCCCAGGTAATTTCAAACTTGTGATTCTCCTGCCTCAGCCTTCTGAATAGCTAGGATTATAAGTATGCATCAGTATGCCCAGAAAAATAAATCAAATTTTTGGATAAAAAGTTAATACATGGATGAAAGAGAAGATAGTCACTATTCAATTCCAAACCAGTGCCCTGAAAAATTAAGTAGGGGGAAAATATCAGAATAGAAACAGGAAGAGAAAGAAAATAGGATAGAAAAGATAAGTGACTTTGGAATATAGATATAGGGCACCCAAAATAAAAATAATAGGAATTCCAAAGGAGAAACATGAATAAATGGAGGCACAGTAATAATTAAATGAATAATAGAAGACAGTTTTCCTGTATTAAAAGAAGATTGTAACCAGACACTGAAAGAGTTCACTGAGTTCCAGGAATAATTGTGTGTGTGTGTGTGTGGGGGGGGACTCAAACAATAAAAACAACCTAGTCCTAGCCTGATAATCTTCCTGAGCCCAAAGGATAAAAGGAAAATAATACAGAGTCATAGAGAGAAGGAACAAACTGTTTTCAAAGAAGAATAAGAAGAATCAAACTGGCAAGATCAGACCTCTCATCTCAGCATTGCAACTTAGGAGACAATAGAATATATCTAAAGTCTACAGAGAGAAAAAGAAGGCAATTCATGAATCCCACATCAAGCCAAGACATTCTTCACTTACTAGGGCAAAAGAAAAATATTTGACTGCATATAAGAATTCAGAGAATGTATTATCTTTATAGCACATCAGGAGAGAATATTCAAGAAGCCCTGTAATAAGCAATGATTGGATGGATGGGGTGTGTATGTGTGTGTGTGTGTGTGTGTGTTTGTGTGTGTGTGTGTGTGTACCGTGATATCATGAAGGTGATATAAATGCTAAATAAGAATTCTTGAAATAGAAGTAAAATGACTAATGACTTAGGATTTGGGCATGGCAAGCGGGGTGCAGAGAGGAGGAATTAAAAGCACTGTGATGAATAGTGACTTGATCGAATTACCATGGATCCTGTTTTATTTATAATTTTGACATTTTCTTCCCCATTGATTTTTTGCATTTAATTTTGTGTTTAAACTATTCCATTAAAATATCTTTTTGCTTAGATTGTCAAGTCTTTTGGAACCTCTTTAAATTTTGCACCCAGATAAATGCCTTGTTTGCCCTTCCGAGTCATAGCCCTGCCAGCAAAAATAAGGAAACAGAAGAAGAGAAAATGACAGTCACACAGGCAAGGAAGAAGACCCTTTTCAGAACAATTTCAAAATGAGTAGCATAGAATAAGGTCTGAGCAGAGGTCTTTCATTAGGTCTGATGCTAGGCAAGCCAGGATAACTGGGGCTAATGTCCCAGAGGTAGAGTGAGGCCAGGATGGGAGGTTAGAGGCCACAGATATAGACAGAAATTAAGCAATGCATTGCTTTTATACATGAGAAAGTCAGTTGTTAACAATTCAAATAAGCTTTTACATTGAAGGATGACATCATGAAACATTTCCTCTGAAATGAAATCACTCAGAGCGTCACCTAAAGCAAACAGCTCCCACTTATCTTGGGCTATTGCAGCAGCTCTCTGAGAGGAAAATGACCTTTCAAAAGAACTTTCTAAGAAGTCCATGCCTCCTTAGATGTCTCATAGCCAGAAAAACAACGCAGGCTTTCAGAAATCATTGTTATCTCACTCTCACATAGGTAGCTGGGCCTGGGGAAAATGATGTGTTCTCCTTTCTTGCCCATCCTTCATTACACACACGCACTTCTGAAGGAATAAAAATAGGGACTTAGGCCCCTTTTTCAAGGCCCTCTTCAGGCCAGACTCCATTTAGGTCCTGCTCTTCCTGTACACACTTGGAGAAGGGTTGCCAAGGAAACCCGAAACAAAGCCGACTTCATGCACTCAACGCAGGAAAATGCACCTAGTCCCTCAAATCTTTATACATTACTGAGGATTGACAATCTACTTCCTTTTTTTCTGACTGGAGTTTTAAGAACAGCCTTAAAGTGTCTCACCTTCTTTTTCTTTAGATCTGGGATATGGTTGATAGGGAGTTTTTCCTCATATTCTGTCTACTTTTCAAGTTTTTAGTTTTGGGGGTTTTTTTGGTCATTATTTCACAGTTTATGTATTCAAAAGTAAACATTACAATAATAGCAACTCTTCATTTGAAAAAAAAAACCATAAAAGGCTTAAATAACACATTAAGAAAATGTCGTTTTCAATCCACATTGACGTTTCAGCATCACCTGTAAGAAATCTTGCTTTGGCTCATGTGTTAATTTTAGAACTCCTAAGGCTAGAGTTGCTGTCATTGCTACTCCTCGGAATATATAACCAAATAACCTGCTAACACTTTGAAAGCTTTTGTGTGTAAATTGCCTGGTGGTGGAAGCTAATTGTCATAGTTGAATGAGGGTCATTTTCAACATTTCAAATTGACATGTTCTAGTTAATCCATTAAATTGTCTTTTTACATCATGTTCTTAGAACAGGAGAAATGTATTAAGCAAGAGCCCACAGGGAAATTAATCCCCTGATCCTCACCTAAAAGTATGGGCGACAGGCTGGTAAAAATCAAACAGGGTTTTCATTTCACAAGGGATGAATTTTATAAGCGGAGGGTGTCTAGGTGGCCATGACTTGTTGGACCATAAGGAGGAATGAAGGGTACAGAAGAAGAGTGCCCAATTCAGATTTGGAAAGCATGGCCGTTGAAATTGGGTCAGAATCTGTGAGTGCCTATGTGTGTTTTCCAAACGACCGAGTTTAACTCTCCCTGTGATCAACTTGTTCTGAAGGGCATTATTTTCCCTGACTGTATCTTGCCTCAAGGTATTGTTTTTGTGAAACCGCACGACCTCCTGGGAAGAGATGAATGTGATGTTGTGAGAAGCAGAGGACCCGACACCAGGCACCTGAGTGGGGAGGAGGCAGCCCAGAGAGCTAGCACTTCAGGGGGTGTGCAGCTATCATGTGCTAATCATATCCTTGGAGAATCTCTGATCCAGAGCAGTACCTCTTGCCTCATAATGCCCTAGGGTGTGATTATCTTATGATAACCATCTTAAAGATGTCTTTTTTGCTCAATTAACACATATTTCCATGAAAATTAGCTATCAAGATGAGTTACAAAATACAGATATTTAACATGACAGGTTAAAATAGTGCAGATGTCTTCATCCAATTATTGCAATTTTCACTCTGGACAAGGAAAACTACTTGGATGAGTGATTCAACTTGCTAACATTTATAGGTTTGGTAATTGTATATGATTACAAGATTTCCTCATATTGGGCAAACTCTGTGTTTTTACCGACAGAGCTGTCTTTTTGAAAGGCAGACCCAGGCAGGTTTATATGCGTGTCTTCGTCTCCTATCAATTTGTTCTGTTTGGACCTGCCTTTCTACAAAACTTCCCCAGGGATCCCAATACGTTTTCTCATCCATTCTGTGGCATGCAATGAGGAGCCAGGCCATTTGCTTTTTGAGCATTTGCTGGCAGAGAGTAAAACACACTTGTCATGAGTGCACATGGGCTGGGAATATTTCTTGAGAATAAATGGGGCAGCAAAATGAGGGGAAGTTTGTGCCTCGTAGAAGAAGTCAGTATTGATCTGAATTCCTCCCAGTTCCTGGTAGAGTACTGTAATATTCAGCTGTTAATACCTTTATAGACTGTGTGATTCTTATCTGAAAGTGAATTCATTCAGATAATCTCCGTCTTTCCAGCTTTAGCATTCTGTGCTTCTGAAGTAAAGACACATGTAAACTCCTTTGTAGATAAGGCTGCTGAATGGCTAGGTACTTCCTAAGCTGTGTGTCTGGGTGTGGCTTTTCAACTTGAGGCAGAGACAGTTGCTAATGTACAGAGACTTATTTTTACTGTTACACCTGAGGACACTGCTTCTGACATCTTATGGGTAAGACCAAGGATGCTGCTAAGCATCTAAAAACGCACAAGACAGCCCCCATAACAAAGGATTACACAGACCCAAATGTCAAGTGCTTAGACTCAGAAACATTGGTCTAGGGCAAGTTCCTTCACATCTTGAACCCTTAGTTTCTTCATCTGTGAAATGGGATATAACACCAACCTAGTTGAGTTTCTGTGAGAATCCATAGAAAGCAGTGAGTGTAAAACAGCAGTGTCTGGCCTATAATAAAGACCAAGTGTTAGCAACTGTCACTATTGCAATATTTAGTAGTGCCAATAACACTTAAAAATATTTGCTATTCTGTGGAAGAAAAATTCTTTCAAGTGATTTATTTATTTATTTATTTATTTATTTATTTATTTATTGGTACTGGGGATTGAACTAAGGGGCATTCTGCCTCTGAGCTACACCCCTAGCCCTATTTTATTTATTTTTTTGAAACAAGGTCTCACTAAAGTTGTGGAGGACCTCACTAAGTTACTGAGGCTGGCCATGAGCCTGCGATCCTCCTGTCTCAGTCTCCCAATTACTAGGATTCCAAGCATGTGCCACCACACGTGGCTTGAAGTCAATTTTTCAATGACTATTAAGTATGCTAACAACTTGAAAGACTTCCTAAACCTCTGAAGCTATCTAGCCCAGTGGCTCTCACAGCGTGGTCCCTGGACCTACAGCATGGGCATCATCTGGAAACGTGTTAAAAATGCAAATTATTGGGACCCTGGAAAGTGTATTTTAACAAGACCTGCAGGTGATTATGATGCAAGCTGAAGTTTGAGAACCATTCCTCCAACATACACTTTGGGAATCATTCCTCCAGGTGGGAACTTGGTCTCATTCTTTTAATCACTCCCAACACCTGGTTGAGTGCCTTGTATGTGGTATGTACTTGGTAACATGATTGAATGAGATAAAAAGCTAATTCATCGCAGGACCTGATCATACATTTTTTACAATTGTTCCCACAGCTTGGCATTGACTGATGTTGACAGACACAATGGAGTAACATGCACAGGTCCTATCTTTCTCTGTCTGCCTGTACCAGGTGTAAGTCAGCACACCTGTGGGCTAAAGAGGCCACTTGTGCTCACAAGTTGGGACCTGCCGGCACAGCTCAAGTGATCCTACACCTTAGGGCCAAACAGAGGGAGAGGTTTCATTAGAAATAATTAAGCTCAAATGAAACAAACCCAGGAGTTCAACACACAGCAGCTGTGGTTGTCATCAGTCATTCCTTTATTGTATTTATTGGAGGGATTTGAGAAGTAACGGGCAAATGCTTTGGGGGTGTTTGCATATACGTTTGGGTTAATGGTGTAAATGTCATTTTCTGAGCCTCTTGTTTAATATTAAAAATGGAATCATCTTGAAAATATAACTAAATCTGTAGAAATATAAAACAAAGAAGAAAATATCCATTTGAGCTTAGAGCCATCTCTACTATATTGCATCCATCTAGAAGAGGAATTCATAGAATGAATCATCATAAGACATTAAAACTTCAGCAGGGTCTGGATCAGCCTGACTAGTGATAGGTTTTTTAATTACAAATGTGGAAATAAGTATGAAAGAGTCAGCCAGGCATGGTGGCACATGGTTGTAATCCCAGCATTTGGGAGGCTGAGACCGGAGGATCTGGGTTCACAGCCAGCCTCAGCTACCTAGTGAGGCACTTTGCAACTTAGTGAGACCTGTTTCAAAATAAAGAATAAAGAATAGAGCTGAGGGTGTAGCTTGGAGGTAGAATGCCCCTGAGCTCAATCCCCAGTACTGCAAAAAGAAAGAAAGAAACAAACAAAAAAACCAAAACAAAACAAATTATGGAGTCAGATTTGGGAGGTAGTTTTTAAAGGCATATTTTAAAAATATTTGTAAGCCTGGTGTGGTGGCACTTGCCTGTAATCCCAGTACTTGGAAGCCTGAGATAGGAGAATCACAGGTTTGAGGCCAGCCTCAGCAATTTAGTGAGACTCTTAGCAACATAACAAAAGCCTGTTTCTTTTCTTTCTTTCTTTCTTTTTCTTTTTTTTTTTGCAGTACTGGGGATTGAACTCAGGGGCATTCTACCTCCGAGCTATACCCCCAACCCTAGTTTTTATTCTTTATTTTGAAACCGAGTCTCACTAAGTTGCAGAGTCCCTCACTAGGTAGCTGAGGCTGGCTGCGAACTCGAATCCTCCGGTCTCAGCCTCCCGAATGCTGGGATTACAAGCGTGCGCCCCCATGCCCGGCTCAAAAGCCTGTTTCAAAATGAAAAAAATAAAAAGGGCTGAGGGTGTAGCTTGGAGGTAGAATGATGCTGAGTTCCATCTGCAGACCAAAGAAGAAAAGTATTTACAATATAAAAATTAAATAATATATGTAGAAGTTTTAAAGCATAATTATAAACCAGATACCTAAGGGTCTGCCATTAAATTTAAGCAATGGAGTATCACCAATATTATAAACGTTCTCTCTAGGTCACTTGTTCCTTGCTGCTATCCATCTTCACCCAGGTATCCATTTTCCTGAGTGGTCTTTAAAATAATTTTAATGCTTATATATTTATCTACAATGTACTTATTTTAGAGTTTTTATGGTTTTGAACTTTATGCAAATGGTATCGCATTACATGTATTTATATTAGTCAGTTTCTCACTGCTGTCACAAATACCTGACATAAACTACTTGTGAAGAGGAAAGGTTTATTTTGGTTCACGGTTTCAGTCCATGGTCACTGAGACTGGTTGCCTCTGGGCTTGTGGCAGAACAGTACATTAATTACAGTGGGAGTATGTAAAGGGGAAGGCTGCTCGCCTTGTGGTGCTCTGGAAGTGAAAGACAGAGAGAGGAAGGGCCAGCGTACCAATATCCCCTTCAAGCACACACCCCCAGTGACTTAACTTCCTCCAACTAGGCCACACCTCTTAAAGGTTTTCATTGGCACCACAGGCTGGTGATCAAGCTTTAGCCTAGGGGCTGGGGAGATATTTAAGATCTAAGCCATAACAATACACCTCTGTGAACTACTTTTTTCATTTAGTATTATCTACATAGTTGTTGAGTTATATTGCATTATATGATTATATTATAGCTTATTAATTTTCTTGTCCAGGTGGGGTTTATGCATTTACTTACTTTTATGTTTTTGATGGATGATGCCAGTTGGAAATACTGCCTTGCGTGTGAATATATCCTCTACCTTTCCATCTGGAAAATACAGTAATTCAACTAGTTCTTTAAACTTTGGAGTTCAAGGTGCCTTCTAGTCCTTGCTTTTGGGGGATTTGTGATCTTTACATATGTCTATTTTTATCTACTACACTGTGAGTTCTTTGTGGGCAGAAATATATCCATATCATTTCTATATCTCTAACACTTAAGATAGTGTTTGACCCATAGAGGGTGTATCAGTAGGATGCATGGTTGTAAGTGACAGAAAACCAACTCAAATTTGAATCATTTTTTAAGGGATCATAGTGGTTGGTTTACCTGAAAATCTCAGGGGTGACCCCAACCTACTTCCAACTCCTATCGTTACAGCATCCAAACCTTAGGAAAATAAAGACTCTCTTTGTAGTTCCAACACAAGCTCTTGGATTCACTCCCATAGGCCTGCATCGGCTCGTTTGCTCATCCTTGTGTCAATGATTATGGTTCCAAGTCATTAGATATCAGGACTGTCTTATACCAAAGCCACATATTGTACTGTTGGGGTCCCTATAGAAAGTGAATGTACTACCAATGGAGCAGAATAGAAGACTCAGGAACAGATCTACGTGCTTATAGTCAACTGATTTTTGACAAAGGAGCCAAAAATATACACTGGGAAAAAGATAGCCTCTTTAACAAATGATATTGGCAAAACTGGTTAACCATATGCAGGAAAATGGAAATAAACACCACTTTCTCACCCTACACAAGAGTCAACTCAAGGTGGATCAAAGACCTGGAAGTCAGGCCAGAGACCTTGCACTTACTTGAAGAGGGCATACGACCAACACTTCAACACATAGGCACAGGTAAAAATATTCTCAACAAGACCCCAAAAGCACAAGCAACTCAAAGGAAGATCAATACATGGGATTGCATTAAACTGAAGAGCTTCTGTGCAGCAAAGGAAACTATCAAGTACCTCAAAAGAGAGCCCACAGAGTGGGAGAAAATTTTTGCCAGCTATTCTTCTGATAAAGGATTAATATCTAGGATATATAGAGAACTCAAGAAACTCACAGCTAAGAAAACAAATAATCCAATCAAAAATGGGGAAAGGGAGCTGGGTATGGTGGTAGTCACTTGTAATACCAGCATTTGGGAGGCTGAGACCGGAGGATCCGGGTTCTTGGCCAGCCTCAGCTACCTAGTGAGGCACCTGTTTCAAAATAAAGAATAAAAAATAGGGCTGGGGGTATGGCTCAGAGGTAGAATGCCCCTGAGTTCAATCCCCAGTACTGCAAAAAAAAAAAAAAAAGGCAAAGGATCTAAATAGACACTTCACAAAAGAAGAAATACAAATGGCCAATAAATGTATGAGGAAATGTTCTACATCATTAGCAATCAGAGAGATCCAAATCAAAACTACCTTGAGATTTCACCTAATCCCAATCAGAATGGCATTCATCAAGAACACAAACAACAACAAATGCTGGTGAGGGTGTGGAGAAGTGGGAACCCTAATACATTGCTGGTGGGATTGCAAATTAGTGCAACAACTTTGGAAAACAATATGGAGAATCCTCAGATGAATAGGAATGAACCTACCATATGATCCAGCAATACCACTTCTGAGTATCTACCCAAAAGAATGGAAACGAAACTATCAGACCAATGCATGTGTATCTATGTTTTTAGCTGCACAATTTACAGTTGCCAAACCATGGAACCAGCCAAGATGTTCATCAACAGATGAATGAATCACAAAACTATGAGATATGTACACAATGGAATTTTACTCAGCCATAAAGAAGAACAAAATTATGTTATTTGCAGGGAAATGGATGGAACTGGAAAACACTATGTTAAGTGAGATTAGTCAGTCACAAAAAGTAAAAAATCCTATGCTCTCTCTAATATGTGGAAGCTAGGGAGAAAATGGGTCATAAGAGGGACTCCAGATGAAAAAGGAGAAACTTAGGTGAGCAAAGAATTTGACTTAATGGAAGGTGATGGGGGAGGGGGGACACCCTAATGCACATGATATACTTTCATGAACATATCAAATTCAATCACTAAACTGAACTTGAGAAGGAGGGAGGGCGAGGGAGTGAGGCAGGAATAGGAGAAGGGTTAAATGAGAAATGTGTGCATGTATGCCTTTATCAGCTTGTACCTAACAAAGGTGTATGATTACAGTGCACCAATTAAAGAAATAAAATTAAAAATAAAAGAAAGTGAATGTACTGAGAGTAAGAACGAAGTGGTTCTTTCAAAGAAAAATGGGGGAGGGTAAATAGGTATAAAAACAATAAGTGCCTTCAATAGTAGATGCTTGATAAATTCTAGTTCAATGAAAATTAAAGAGTAAACACAAAAAAGAAAATTTTAATATCACACAAATAGAGATTGATCAGAAATAGTAGAGAATGGGAATGACCTGATAAGATGATGCAAATGACACATTAAGATGAAAGGTCTCTTTCTGATTAAAAAGAAGAAAAGAGAAGGGAAAAATAAGAGTTATGGTTATTTCAGCATAAATTCTGGAGCTGTGTGCTGAATGCTTTAGGATGATAGAGGTGTTGGGACAGCCAAAACAGGTGCCTGGGATGGCATAAATGGGATATGGAATGTGGTTGGTAGGAAGCCCAGGTATGGAGTCAGTTTTAGTGTCGGGAAAAAAGTTGAATATGTGAATGGGGGGGGTGTGTGGAGTAAACATGGGAATTACTAATGCTAGTTTGGAGATGACATATACAATTTGATTTCCTTTAAAAAGGGATTTTATCAATTCATTTTCTCTTAATTTCACAGAATCTACTTTGGAGAATATGGAAATATTTTTCTTTTTTTATTTTTATTTTGTGGTACTGGGGTTTGAACTCAGGGGCATTCTACCTCTGAGCTATAATCCCAGCCCTATTTTTTTTTTATTCTTTATTTTGAAACAGGGTCTCACTAAGTTGCAGAGTGCCTCACTAGGTAGCTGAGGCTGGCTGAACTGGGATCCTCTGGTCTCAGCCTCCCAAAGGCTGGGATTACAAGTGTGCGCCACCATGCCCGGCTGGAAGTATTTCTTATATCAAAAAAGCAGAACATTAAAGTATGCAATAACTCTAAAAAGAGACATGCAAGCATACATCTTTATCTCTTTATATATTACCATCATCATTTGGTAAAAACTTAGAGCAGTTAGAATAATCTTCACTCATAAACACGAGGTTTTTTTGGTTTGCTTTTTTGCAGTACTGGGAATTAAACCCAGGGGAATGGTACCTCTAAGCTACACCACCAGTCCTATTTTTTATTCTTTATTTTGAACCAGGGTCTCACTAAGTTGAGGAGGGCCTCACTAAGAAGGTGAGGCTGGCTGTGAACCGGGATCCTCCTGTCTCAGCCTCCCAAGTACTGGGATTATAAGCAAGCGCCGCCACGCCTGACTCACAAGAGATTTTTCTATGTATTAGTTTCTTATAGGCTCAGAGTTTGAGCTTGAGACCCCAGTAAGATTTGTATTTGGAGAGGATATTTATAACTTCTCCATAGTGGCAAAAGTCATGAAAAGCATAGCAAATTTCATCCATTTTCTTTCAAATAACACAATTTTGTTCTTTATGGTTGTGTAAAATTCCATTGTGTTTATATACCACAGTTTTGTAATCCATTCATTTGTTGACAGACACCTAGGCTGGTTCTAGTATTTATTTCTTCTAAATACTAGATTCAGATAAATGAAGAGAGAGAGACCAGTAGAACAGTGGAAGGGGACTGGGGGAGGGAGGTAGGGGTAGGGAAAAGAGACTTGGTGAAGAAAATAGTTCAAATCATGCAAAATCCATTTATGAAGTCAATATAAATTTCAGTGATGTGTAATGGGGAGGAGGGAAGAGGGTGGCCCCCAGAGAGAACACACCAGGTGCTGTGTGCATGTGTGTTTCTATTACTTTGAATCTCATTATGATGTATAATTACAAGGCACCAATAAAAGTATATTACAAAAGCATAGCAATTTAAGGAAGAATATTTCTCTTGCATTTGGGGAGGATATTTATGACTCCTCCACAGTGACAAAGTCATGACAAGTATAGCAACTTCCATCCATTTTCTTTCAAATTACAATTTTGTTCTTCTTTATGGTTGAGTAAAATTCCATTGTGTTTATATACTATGGTTTCATAATCCATTCATTTCTGTGGGGTGGGATCATTTCCACAGGAAATAAGAGGATGATAAAACCCCTTGTCTGTCAAGTGTGATCTTGTCCACTTCCCAGGCCCCTGGCCCCTGCCTCTTCTCCAGAGGTCTGTTCTTCTCACACAGTGCGATTTCCTTCTGGGCATATTTTCTCTTTCTTTTTCTTTCCCACAGGTCTTATCTGTTCTTGTTTCTTCTACTATCTCTAGATGGATAATTCCAGGTTATCATTTCCAGACACATAGTTTTAAGTGCCTGAAGGATGTCTTCTAGATACCTCGAACTTACCATGTACAAAGGCAAGTTGTTTCATGTCACTGCATCAAATATTTTCATCCTGTATTTCTGTTCTATTGAAGGATATAATTTCTTAGACATGATACAGAGTCATCAGTAACCTTTTAAAATTCTCCCTCCTATCTAAGTTATTTAAGATTATCATGGACAGATGAAAGAATGTCTTCTTTTTTCCATTCCTACTGCTCCTACCCTAGCTAAGTCTCTTATTACTTCTGGTCTGCTTTCTTTTTTGCAGTGAACTTTCTGCACATTTCGTCTATTCCACCACCAATCTATCCTTTGCATCAAGACCAGATTCATTTTCATAAGATGTACTTCTAATTTAACCTGGTCCCAGAATAAAAACAAAAACAAAACTTCATTGGCTTTAGTTTAGAATAAGCTCCTCTCTGGTATTTAGTACTTTTTAGAATAGGATATCATTTTCCCACTCTAGTTTGATGTTTTATTACTCCTCTGCTTATACTCTCCACTCCGTATTTATTATTCTATACACATTTTCTTTTACTATGTTTTTTTTCTCTACACAGAATAATAATTGCTAACTCCTTTTTAGGACTTTCTATGTTCTATGGAATACTCTAAGCACTTTGTGTATATTGATTTCACCTATTATAAGAATCTTAAGAGATATATTATCATTAGCTTAATTTTATGATAAAGAAGGCAAGGTGAGAGAGTTTAAATGACTGGCCCTGAATCACACAGCTAATTGATAGTAGAACCAGAACTGGAATCCAGACAGAGTCCGTGCTTTCAGTCACTATGGTGTTTTGCTTCTTCTCTTATCAAATTTCTAACCATGCCCTGGTATCCATCAAAACCCTCTCCATCCATCAGGGTCCATATAAGTGCTGCCTCCTCAATGATGCCTATTTTGGTCTTCACAAATAGTGGTGATTTTCCCCTGCTTTGAACAGCATAGCAATTTGTTTTTCTACGTTTCTCCCACTATATATACTGTGCATGGTAATTTAGCTTTTCTCTATTTTTATTCCTTAACTAAGTAAGTAGAGCCTGGTTCTTGCATTGTAGGAGGTCATGGTCCTGGGTCTTGAGACACCTAGAAAACAGATATTCAGTATTTGATTAATATATATTTAAATTAGTTAATGTTTTTAAAATTATAAAGAATCATTCCTTAACCCCCAAATCAAGTCAGATAAATGAATGTTTATTGTGCTCAAAATATGTCAGAATTATTTGTGGCTAGGGTGTAGTCTATTTAAGAAAGACAGCTTCTTAGCATTATTTTATATTGAACTTCGGCACATGTTTTGATTTCTAATTCCATACCAGAGTTATTTGGCAGTTCAATGTTATGGATCGATTAACAAGGGGACTTAATATGTTTGTTTTTTTAAAACTTGCTAAACATCACATCTTCATATGCAATTCAAAAATGTCCTCCTGACCATAATTAACAGAAGTTTCCAATGCTAGTTTGAAGTTGTTAGTCAACTGGCAGAAAATTAACTGAAAATAAAAGGCTTAAAATAAAATGACCTCCTGGAAACCCCTCTAGTTCTCAGATAGCTTAAACATCTGATTTGTTCTTCCCTTCAAGGCAATTCACTTCTTTATTTTATAAAGTGTACCCACAATCTTGTTCCTATCTTCTGTTTACTTTTAAAAAAAGAGGCACCTACTGTAACACTGTCTAAACACAAATGTCTGTAAAATCACTTGGCTACTTTAGGTGTCACTGGTAACATACTGAATTCCTATGCATCCATTACCAAACACTGGACCCAAGTTTTCAGTTTCAGTGTAAGCCCTCAATCTGGGAAATGGTAAACAGCAGAGAACCAGAAATAAGAGTTTTTCAGAATAGGATCCCTAATTACTAAAGGGCAAGACCTTATTTAGTGAGATGTGACCCAATCAGATCTTCTTCCTGTCTCTCCATGATTTCCTTATACTTCTCTTATTACAAAAATTTATATTTGGTTGTGGATTTTCTTCCTGAAATTATTTCCCTGTGTAACTAGAATTTGTATATGTCTATTTGTTGCACCATCAACAATGGAAGTGGCAAATATTTGGGATGCTGCTGGAATCAGTGTGATGGGTTTCTCAGCCCTGTGCTCCACACAGAGTCTTGGATGCACAGTGAGCAGTGACGAGAGTCCCTACTGGAGGATGCATTCATGCTAATACGATTGCTGCTAACATGAGTGGAAGTTGAGATTTCTGCATATAAATAAGGTAGGAAGCAATCAGGCAACATCTACTTGAAATCAATCGCTAAAGGCTCTAGGTACCTAGAGGAATTATATTCTTTTGTCAACGGATTTTAATTTCTCATTCTTTTTAAAAAACTTTTTGCATAGTAGAGTATGTATGTGATAAAGTCTGGCTGTAGTGAACCAAACAACGTTAATTACAAAAGGTGAGTTCCCATGCTAGGAGTCGTTCTATGGACCCACAGCTTTAAAATTTAGTATCATCTCATAGTCTTGTAGCCACAAAATTTGGGGCAGAAATTGCACCAAATCATTTTTTACAATAGTGTCCATAGATTTTAGTGAGATACCCTGGTAATTCTGAGGAGATAAAGGACTCCTCTGGCCAACTAGGTCAGTAGAGTCAAATTAGGTCATCAATAGGTGATGGACATCATACTCAGTTCAAAATACTGTTTGGTTGATGGTCAGTATGACATCAGAATATATGAACACTCTAATACTCTACAATCAAGTTTTATCTTATTCTACCTTATGCATTTAAATTTATTAGTTTTGTTACTAATTTAACATTATCAGTTAACTTTATATAGGAATATATTTATATATAAGAAAATAATGATAATTTTAAAAATGAGATAGCATAAGCATATTGTGAATCTTATAAAAGTTATATGGATCCAAAATACTACTTAAAATTTTGAAATTATAAACATTGTTTTCTAGAAATAATGATTCTATTTCATGCAAGTCAAATTTAGCACATATTTATTGAATTCTTAATGTCAGATAGTGTGTTAAATAGGTACTGTGATGCTGAGCAAGGAAGACACAATCTCTGCCTTCAGGAATTTTGATGTATAGGAGAAGGCAAATATCTATATGGCATAGAATTAGGGCTCAAGGAATTTTTAGTTATAGATGTTTATAATTTAATTAAGTCTCCATTAGTCTCCGAATCCCTTGAAGTAGAAGGAGTTTTAATCATCATTGTAGCAAATATAGGGTTTCATACATAGCAAATTTTCAATCAGTGTTTGTGACATAGGAAAAATAAATAAATGCCAGTTAACTAAAGTGCATATTTAGACTTAGTGATTATATTTGAGGAACTGAAGAGCATATCCTTGTGAGCTCTGGCACTTTTTATAAAAAAAAAAAAACCCCTCCATTACTATTTATTCAGTGTTCATTTAATACCAGACACTATGCTAACAGCTTTGCATAGTCAGACTTTTAAAATTTTCATGATAACCTTGAAAGGCATGCAGCATTTTACAGATGATGAGGTTGAGCAAACTCCAATAACTTGTCTAAGATCCCATAGCTACTGAATGGAATCTCTAGGGCTTAAATCTAGAGTTGTCTAATTCCAAAGCCCATTTTCTCAACGGATACACAGAACATTGGCTCAGATTCTTAAAAAAAAAATACCAATAACTTGGAAGAAACACTTTATTAAAAGTTTTCATAACTTTACTTTTATAATAAAAAAATCCTACGGAATAATGTTAAAAGTATTTTAGTCAGTGGTACAAAATAGTATTGGTGTTGACAGAGACTCTCAACCCATCTGGTGGGACAGGATAGGCTCTGGTCTCATTCCCACAGTGCTGGACAAGGGTGTAAATTTAACTGGGGAGCAGAGAAGTGTGGTGGGGGTGGTGAGCCCAGTCACATTTGCTGGAGAGCAGGGCTCATGTGGGTGTTCAGCTTTGCAGTGACGTAGGACCTCTGTAAGCACAGCCGAGACAATTGCTTCTTCCTTCTTAACTTCCACCCAGCCTTGGCACCTTTCTTTTTGCCACATCTCTTCAACCTATGGCTTCCTCTGCATTATTGTAGGGCTATGGAGGTGCTGCCAAGGCCTAGAATGTCATGGGGGTGCTGGGAGGGGTGATACCAGCCACATTGATAAGTACTTCTTTCCTCAGTTCTGCAAAATTGAGGCATTAGCCTCTTTAGCTGATGCCCAACAAGAAATTGTGCTCATATCCAAGCATGTGTCCTGGGGTAGAGCATTCAGACTAGAGAGCATTTTCCACTTTTTCTCATAATAGGTTGCCTTCTTAAGTGCCCAGTGCATGTATGTTCCTGTAACTCTACACCTCATTATGATGTATAATTACAATGCACCAATAAAAGCATGCTAAAATAATATATTGCCTTCAACTTAAGTTAATGTGGTATAGAGAAAACATACTCCAAAGGCAAGACTTTGGTTTCTAGGACTTTACTATTAATTGGTCAATAATCTTAGATTAGTCACTATACCTCTGTGGGGCTCAGTTTCTTCCTCTATGACATGTGGGACTTAGATAATTCCTAAAGTCCCTCATGGCCATTTAAAAGATAAAAATGTGTGGAAACAAAGGACTTAAAGTAGTTTCAATTGGCTTTCCCCTTTTACTAGTTTGCAAATCTAGGGACATACACACTCACACACAAATAATATTGGAATTTGAATCCTACTCTCCCTAAGATACGGAGTTGTTGTAATAACTAAATTAAAATAATATGAAAGTATTTCATAAACTGTGTAGTACTTTGCAAAGTTGAGATGTTTTTAAGATTTTACATTTATCGCTTGCCTCACATGTGTAGGGCCCTGGGTTTGATCCCCATCATGACTGGGAAAAAAAGATTTTACATATTTTCTCTTGACCACACATTAAATTATTATTAATTATTATTATTATTATTATTATTATTATTATTATTTTACAGTTGGGGATGTAGGTCAGTGGTAGAGTGCTGACTTTACATGTACAAGGTTCCAGGTTCAATCCCCAGCAACACACACACACACACACACACACACACACACACACACACTTGTAACTGCAATATGATGTTAGATAGTATTTGAGAAGCTAAGTTTCAATTATTATCACAGTTTTTTTTCTTTAGTGTGTGGGTAGTACTGAAGATTGAACACCCAGGGGCATTCTACATCTGAGCTATACCTCAGCCTTATTTTATTTTTAAATAAGGTCTCACTAAGTTGCTGAGTGTCTTGCTAAATTGCTGAGGCTGAACTCAAACTTCCTATCTTCCTGTCTCAGCCTCCAAATATTGGAATTATAGGTGTGTGCCAGAATGCCTGGTTATCATATGTTCATTTTAAAATAAATTCATAAATATAATAAGGTATCAAGCAACCCCATTGATTAATAGGGAAATACCACTCATGTATATTGCAAGGTACAGTAAATCCATGCAAAGTCTCATAAAATCGAGTTAAAGAACATCTGATAGTTTAATACTGATATTCTAGTCAGCCGTTTATATGTATAAAATGATCTTCAGTAAAACCTACGTTCCCTATGGTAATCAGAAGAGTATTCATTAAAAAATAGGGTTATTATATTTAAGGAAGGAGAAGTAACATATTAAAAGTTTGTATGGGGTAACAGAATCACTAAATTTGCAACTCAGCTAACAAGAGGCAGAGATGATCATATCTTATCTCTTTTATTGTGTTGGGCATGGTCTAGATTTTATCTTGGTTCAACGATAGCTTTATTTACTCATTTTAATATAAATATATGTGTTGTTTTATTCATGCATTAAAATTAATTATCCTTGTGTCCCACAGAATAATGTGGCGCCTGTATGCACATTCACATGAGTGTGTCTAAATAGCAGGTCTCAAATTCTTGATAATCTGCCATAAAGTCTGATGTCTCCCTTTTCAGGAGACTTTAAATGCAAAAAAATGTTAGAGGAAGAAGAGAGAAATTCCAGTTGGCAGCATTCAAGGAGAGTAACATTTAGATGAAATTAGTTAAGGATAATTAGGATTTTTTTTGTGTGTGTGGTACTGGGGATTGAACTCAGGAGCATCTACCTCCTAGGTACACCCCTAGCCCTATTTTTTTATTCTTTATTTTGAAACCGAGTCTCACTAAGTTGTGGAGTGCCTCACTAGGTAGCTGAGGCTGGCCGCGAACCCAGATCCTCCGGTCTCAGCCTCCTGAATGCTGGGATTACAAGCGTGCGCCACCACGCCCAGCAGGATAATTAGGATTTTGAAAGACGTAAAAATGAAGAAAGAAAAATAGAAAGATGGTGTCTGAGCAAAACACCTCTCCACAGGTGCTGTGAGCTTGAATCAAATCTGCCATAAAAGCAGCTTCTTGATGGAAGAAACAACAACAAAAAGCCAACAAAACAATGAAATTTGAACTACAACTAAAGAGACCCTAGAAAGCCGACTAAGGAGATTAAAGGAGCCCAACTGCATGGTAGCGGCGCCAAGCTGCGGAGCCTCAGAGGTCATTAAGCTGCCGGGACAGGGATCCATTAACACGGAGATATCTAGCGACCTCCTGTGTCAGTGACCAGACGTGCAGTAAGGGACTCCAGAACTCCACACCATAGCCAGACTGCGTATCCCCGCACCTTCCACAGTGACTGGAACCCGTGGTATGACCAGTGTAAGCCCCCGCTGGACCACCCCTGCTCACCTCTCCATCCAGAGCCAGAGAAGCGATCAATTGCACCTCAGAGCTTGAATCAAAACTGCTGCTTCTTGACTGAAGGAAAGAAAAGCAAAGCAGCAAAAAAAAAAAAAAAAAAAGAAAAGAAAGAAAGAAAAAAAAAGCGAATAAAGCAATGAAAGCAGCTGAACAGAACCCAGGGAGAACAAGGGAGCTGTCCATTGCCTGCATGTGTGTGTGGCAGTGGTGTGCACTGTTAACTAGTGGCCGCCATTTTTCCAGCTGCCATCTTGCCAGATGCCAAGAGCAGCATCTATTAGCACCAAGACCTCCAACGACCTCCTGCGCACCCAACAACCAGAAGTGGAGTAAGTGACTATGGAATTCCATACCCTAATCAGACGGCATATCCCCACAGGATCAACAGTGATCAAGAACACCTGGGACACCCCAGATCACCTCGCCCACTGGAACCAGAGCAGCAGGGATCTGTAAGTTAAATTGCAAATAACAAATAAACAAAGAATCTGATGACCTGAAAAGGAACCAAAAGGAAGTGAAAGATGCAATAACTGAAGTGAAGGCATCAATACAAACTATAAACAATAGATTAAACCACATGGAAAATCGAATATCACTCTTAGAAGATGACCACTCCAAAAATGAATCCATACTACATAATTTAGAAAAAAAAATTGACACTATGAATTGGACATTGATGAGATCTGGGCCAATTTTAAAAGAACTAACCTAAGAATAATAGGCATAGAAGAGGGATTAGAAGTTGAAACTTATGGAATAAACAAGCTCTTCAAAGAAGTAATATCAGAGAATTTTCTAAACATAGAAAGAGAAGTCGACACACAGGTACAGGAAACATACAGAACTCCCTCAAGACAAGACCAAAGAAGAGGCTCACCACGCCACAAAATAATCAAGCTGACTAATGTAGAGGCTAAGGAGAGAATTCTAAAGGCAACAAAAGTAAAAGGCCAAGTGACATTTAGAGACAAACCAATTAGAATCACTCCAGACCTCCCAAATCAAGTCATGAAAGCCAGGAGGGGCTGGAGTAACACATTCCAAACTCTGAAAGAAAATAACTTGCAGCCAAGATTCTCCTACCCAGCAAAACTCTCTCTCAAATTTGACGGGGATATAAAAATCTTCCATGATAAACAGAAACTGAAAGAATTTATGTCTTCCAAACCAGCACTAGAGAAAATACTCAAAGAGATTAACTACAAAGAAGAACTAACAAGTAAACGTCAGAACCAGAGAAACAATAACTTCTAGGAAGCAAACATCTAAGCAAAGAAGAATAAACATCACCGAAAACAGAAGTCAAAACTCGAAATGTTAGGAATTAAAAATCATCTCTCAATAATCACACTGAATATAAATGGTCTCAACTCCCCGATAAAAAGGCACAAGGTGGCAAAATGGACCAAAACCCAGAATCCATCTATATGCTGCCTGCAAGAAACACACCTTACAAGCAAAGATTCCCACAAACTAAAGGTGAAGGGCTGGAGTAAGGTAATCCATGCCAATGGAACTCGAAGACAAGCAGGAGTAGCAACCATGATATCAGATAAATTAGACTTCAAGACTAAGCTTATGAGAAGAAACAAAGCAGGTCATGTTTTACTAGTAAAAGGAACAATCCAGCAAGAGGAAATAACAATTATTAATATCTATGCTCCAAACATAGGTGCAGCCACTTTCATAAAACAAACTCTGTATGATATAGAGACACACATAGATCCCAATACACTAATATTGGGAGACTTCAATGCTCCTCTCACATCACTAGACTGATCTTCTAAACAAAAGGTCAGTAGGGATGCCTCAGACCTAAAGAATATCATAAACCAAATGGACCTATTAGACACATATAGACTCTTTCACCCAACTACAGATGAATTCACACTTTTCTCAGCTGCACATGGAACCTTCTCCAAAATAGACCACAGTCTGGGCCACAAAGAGAGCACTGGCAAATTCAAAAATGTAATATCATTCTCTGCATCTTTTCAGACCACAATGGAGTGAAACTAGAAATCAACTCTAAGAAGACCCAGAGTAATGATGTAAACACATGGAGACTGAACACCACACTGCTGAATGAGGATTGGGTCATAGAAGAAGTAAGGGGGGAAATTAAAAAAAATTCCTAGAACCCAATGAAAACAGAGACAATATATCAAAACCTCTCGGACACTTTGAAGGCAGTACTAAGAGGAAAATTTATAGCACTGAGTGCCCACATAAGAAGAACAAAAAATCACCAAATAAATAACCTAATGACACAGCTCAAAGCACCTGAGAAACAAAAACAGGCCAATCCCAAAGCTAGTAGAAGACAGGAAATTATGAAAATCAGAGTAGAAATTAATGAAGTCAAGAATAAAAAAAGATATGGAAAATCAACAAAACCAAAAGCTGGTTTCTTGAAAAAAATAAACAGGATAGATAAGCCATTGGCCAACCTAACCAAAAGAAAGAGAGAATCAACCCAAATTACCAAAATAAGAGATGAAAAAGGGGATATTACCACTGACAGAATGTAAATACAGAGGATCATCAGAAACTATTTTGAAAATCTATACTCCAACAAAATGGAAAATCTAGAAGAAATTGACAAATTTCTAGACACATATAATCTTCCTAAACTGAGTCAAGAAGATATAGAAAACTTAAACTGACCAATAGCAATCAAAGAGATAGAAACAGCAATAAAGAGTTTACCATCACGAAAAAGCCCAGGGCCAGATGGTTTTCCAAGGGAATTCTATAAAACATTTATAGAAGAACTAATCCCAATACTCCTCAAACTATTCTGTGAAATAGAAAGGAACAGGACCCTCCCAAACACATTCTATGAAGTCAACATCACATTAATACCAAAGCCAAATAAAGATAGCTCAAGAAAAGAAAACTATAGGCCTATATCATTGATGAACTTAGATGCAAAACTGCTAAACAAAATACTAGCAATGTGCATTCAAAACCCACACCAAGAAAATTATACACCATGACCAATTCGCATTCATCCCAGGGATGCAAGGCTGGTTCAACATACAAAAAACAATCCATGTAATTCACCACATAAACAGAATCAAAGACAAAAATCACATGATCATCTCAATTGATGCTGAAAAAGCATTTGACAAGATCCAACACCCATTCATGCTAAAAGCACTTCAGAGAATCAGAAAAGAAGGAATGTACCTCAAGATCATAAAGGCAATATACAATAGGCCCACAGCCAACATCATATTAAATGGAGAAAAACTGCAAGAGTTCCCACTAAAAACAGGAACAAGACAAGGATGTCCATTATCACCTCTTCTGTTCAATATAATACTTGAGACCCTAGCCAAAGCAATAAGGCAAGAGAAGGAAATCAAAGGGGTAAAAATAGGGAAAGAAGAACTATAATTATACCTTTTTGTAGATGACATGATACTATACTTAGAAGACACAACAAAGTTAACCAAAAATCTTATAGAACAGATCAACAAATTCAGCAAAGTGTCTGGATACAAAATCAATCTTAAAAAATCAGAAGCTTTCCTGTATGCCAACCATAAATCCACTGAAAAAGAAATCCAGAAAATAATTCCACTCACAATAGCACCCTGAAAAATAAAATACTTAGGGATAAACCTAAACAAAGAGGTAAAAGACCTCTATAAGGAATACTATGTATGAAAAGTTGAAAAAATAAATCAATGAAGCCCTTAGAAGATGGAAAGATCTTCCATGCTCTTGGATAGGCAGAATACATATCATCAAAATGACCATTCTCTCAAAAGTGATCTACAGATTCAATGCAATACCCATGAAATTACCAAGATCACTCCTCGCAGACATAGAAAAATCAGTTCGTAAATTCATTTGGAAAAACAAAAAGCCCAGGATAGACAAAGTCGTTCTTAGCAACAAGAACCATGCAGGAAGTATCACAATACCTGACTTCAAACTCTACTACAAAGCCACAGTAAAACAAACAAACAAAAAAACAACAGCATAGTATTGGCACAAAAACAGACACATAGACCAATGGAGCAGAATAGAAGACTCAGAAACAGATCCACGTGCTTACAGTCAATTGATTTTTGACAAAGGAGCCAAAAATATACACTGGAAAAAAGATAGCATCTTTAATAAATGGTGTTGGTAAAACTGGTTAACCATATGCAGGAAAATGGAAATAAACCCCACTTTCTCACCCTGCACAAGAGTCGACTCAAGGTGGATCAAGACCTGGAAGTTAGGCCAGAGACCTTGCAGCTACTTGAAGAGGGCATAGGACCAACAACTTAACACATAGGCACAGGTAAAATCTTTCTCAACAAGACCCCGAAAGCACAAGCAACTCAAAGGAAGATCAATACACTGGATTTCATGAACCTGAAGAACTTTTGTGCAGCAAAGGAAACTATCAAGAACCTCAACAGAGAGCCCACAGAGTGGGAGAAAATTTTTGCCAGCTACTCTTCTGATAGAGGTCTAATATCTAGGATATACAGAGAACTCAAGAAAATCACACTAAGAAAACAAATAACCCAATCAAAAAATGGGCAAAGGATCTAGATAGATACTTCACAAAAGAAGAAATACAAATGGCCAATAAATGTATGAAGAAATGTTCTACATCATTAGCAATCAGAGAGATGCAAATCAAAACTACCTTGAGATTTCACCTAACTCCAATCAGAATGGCAACCATAAAAAACATGAACAACAACAAATACTGGCGATGGTGTGGAGAAGTGGGAACCCTAATACATTGTTGGTGGGATTGCAAATTAGTGCAACCACTTTAGAAAACAGTATGGAGGATCCTCAGATGAATGGGAATGAACCTACCATATGATCCAGCAATACCACTTCTGAGTATCTACCCAAAAGAACGGAAACCAAACTATCAGACTGACACATGTGTATCTATGGTGATAGCTGCACAATTCACAATTGCCAAAGTATGGAAACAGCCAAGATATCCATCGACAGACGAATGGATTACAAAACTATGGGATATGTACACAATGGAATTTTACTCAGCCATAAAGAAGAACAAAATCATGTTATTTGTAGGGAAATGGATGGAACTGGAAAACATTATGTTAAGTGAGATTAGTCAGTCACAAAGAGTAAAAAAGCATACGTTCTCCCTAATATGTGGATGCTAGGGAGAAGATGGGGCATAAGAAGGTCTCCAGATGAAAAAGAAGAAACCCTAGATAAGCAAAGAAATTGACTTAACTCATGGTGATGAACGGGGTTGGAGGGGGACACCCTAATGCACATGATGTACTTTCACAAATATATCAAAGTCAATCATTAAACTGAACTTGAGAAGGAGGGACGGAGAGGGAGCGGGGTCGAAATTGGGGAAGGTTTTAAATGAGAAATGTGTGCATATATGCCTTTATCAACTTGTACCTAACAAAGATGTATGATTACAATGAACCAATTATTATAAAATAAATAAAAATAAATAAATCATTTAAAAAAATGAAGAAAAACATTCAACCTATAGGAAAGAGTACCAGCAAAAAAAAAAAAAAAAAAAAAAAAAAAATCCCATGAATGTCTAGTGTTTTTGGTGAGGCTTGGATTTTCAGTTGGGGGCAGTATACCATGTATGGGCACATGCAGCAGAGATCAAGTTAAAAGCAGAGCAGAGTTTGGAGCAGGTATAGTGAAGATTTTGAGTGTTCTGCTCTTGTGTTAGCATATTTCAGACTGATTCCTGGTTAAGTGGTTTGATTTTAAGCCTCATAAGATGTTCAGCAACATTTTTTTTCAATAATATATCTTCTATTCTCTCTCTCCAAAGATAGCTCTTCCTCCTCACTGAACTGTACCCTTGGCATGTCACAGATAAGAGTATTTTGATTGTTTCTTTTACATGCATCCTTCTCTTCCATCAGAATGTAGGTGACTTCGGGGCAAGAACTATGGTGGAATTATAACTGTATAAATAGCTCATAAAAGCACCAAGTTCAATGCTTTTTGTTGGGTAACTGGTTCCCAAAGCAAGAAGAGCCAGAAGATGAAGCAAGTACCTCTCAGTGTGACCTTTATGCTGCGTGTGGCCTAGGACTGCTTTTCAGAATTTTGATGGGAAATGATGAACCAGGCCTCCAATATTTGATCATTAGTCAGTGAAAAAAAAGTTTTTAAATTGGTCAGGAAAAACTACCGATACTTAGGTAGTTTTTGTTGTTGTTTTTACTTCACTATTCCTTTAAATATCTTTTTCTTAATTTAAAAAAATCTGTTGCTTTATTAAAAGGAATATTAACATATTAAATAAAAATAAAGATATTAGAATATGCCTTATAATCTATGTAGATATCCCTACTAGTATTTAGGAGAAATAAAAGTGATAGATGTACATGTTCAGAAATTTCAAAGTGAGGAGAAAGACACAAGATAAAAAAAGACTCCTCACTCTCCCTTCTTCAACCAGAAGTACTTATCCCCAACTTAATTAGAGTTAATTTTTTGTTATTCCTTGGTTTGCTTTAAATGATAATGTATAAGATGAGTAATTGTATTTCAATAATATACATTCTGTCATTATGGAAAAAAATTTGGACATATAAAATGCATTCTAAATAAAAATATTTATTTTAACTTTTATGATTCTTACTATGATATCAAGCATATGTGTCGATGGACATAAGTTATCCTATTACCCATGTGCCATTATTTGGATTGCTAGAATAGTCTCAGGCAGAAATAAATATCTGCAGTGTTTGCCTTGTAAATCTATCCCATTTAGTGGACACAATGTCACAGTGGGCCTCCATTTAACCCTTATGATTTTGCTTAAACTGATTTTAAAAATAAGATGTAGAATTGGGGTTAAGTATGATTGTTATACATGCAAACAACTCGGAAGCACTGGGATTCTATGTTGAGCCAAAACAGAATGGCCAGTTAGGTTTCAACAGGCGGTTTCTCTGAGGTTACTCTGGCAGTGATTACTGCCTAAGGGAGCAATAGAGATCTAAGGCCCAAAGAGTTCAGGAAAGACTTCATCCATGGAAAGATGGCTAAGTAGTAATCAGGCAGGACCAAAAGTAGAAGGCAAAAGGAACCAGAGTATGAGGACAGATGTTACCAGCCCTGAATCAAGTTGGGTAGGATCCTAGAAATCAAAACAGAAGAAAGGAAGTTGTAGAAAAGTAGAAGTAAAAACTCTCACTGAACCTGGAGGCCAGGCGTTATGATTTGGATTTAGAATGTCCTTCAGACCTCATGTGGTAGACAAGGCAGCCACATTGGAAGCAGGACTTGGTTGCTTGGTAGGGGTCCCTGGGAAGTGGCTGGGGACAGTCTTTCCTGGGCAGGCTTCTGCAGCTTCCATTTTTTCTCCATGAGCTGATAAAAAGCTCATTCCTTCTCCTCTCTGCTCCTCACCATCATGTCCTAAGGACCTGTAACCCTGGCTCCTGGGCAGTTGGCATAAAATGCAATATATATAGCAAGAGACTGAAATCTACAAGTCTGTAAGCAAATAAATCTTCCTTTCTCTCTCTCTCTCTCTCTCTGTGTGTGTGTGTGTGTGTGTGTGTGTCAGAGAGAGAGATTGATTGATTGATTGGTTGGTTTTGGATCACTCTTTGACTGACCCTGGCCACTTTGAATGGCCTTCTTCTATGGACTGGGCTTGACATATTTTTCATCTAAAGCTATATTCTCCCACTCTTCCTTCCCTTCTTGTCATAAAATTCTTAAGTTCCAGACACTGTATTAGGCCCAAAAGAAATGAAATTTTTAGACTTTACCATTAAGGAGCTTATAGGTACTCATTATTGATAAAAATGGAAATGAATAGAATATAGCAGGAATATATTCCAGTAATGATGCATTATTTATTTCATTGATTCATTGATTCATTCATCAAAAGCACTGGGGAAGCAGTAGCCCCCTACCAGTGAGTAGACAAACAATAATAATTAACCAAAGAAATAAGACATTGGCTACTTAATGTTGTGAACAAAAAGTATGCAGCTGTGTGAACACGTCAGAGGAATTAGATCTGGGTTGAAAATCATGGAAACCTTCTCAGAGGAAGTAATGCTGGCATCTCAGGATAGATCCACATTTATTGAATGATCATTGCTGTGCAAATCACAGGGTTGTAAGATAGTATTATACCATGTGTCATAGTAAATGCAAACAAGTCCACATCAGAGGCATCACGAATTAATCCTGAAAATATTGTTTTCCATTAATTGAATGTTTTAATAATTTTATTAAGTGAAAAGTTTTTCTCTTGATGGACATAATTAAATGTGGGAAAGAAAATGATATACTTAACATCAAGGAAAACATTATGCTAATTTCTGGAAAATTAAAAAAACACTATCAGAAAATTCAAAAATAATAATTGAAATTGATAGGCATTAAGATAAATCAGTTACTTGAATTATTATATTATTATTTGGAATTGTTGTTCAGTGGCATAAAAAACTCACTTCGACTTCTTCATAGACTCTGAAAATTATGAATTTTGTTACTAGAAAATATTTTATATTTATGTTCACTAACCCTATCAATTCACAAATGATAAAACTAAGGAAGAAAGATTTTAACTGACATATATCTAGCAATATCATCTCTAAAGTATTTAAGGGGAAATATGAATCATTTCATAATATTTCTCTTGATTTAGATAAAAAGCTTCATTTATAAAACTGTACAGAAAAATGTTTAGCAGTTAAGTCTGAATTTAGTTATTAATTAAAGATAAATGACTTAATTTCAAAGAATTTTTGGTTTAGATAGGATATTTAAAAATATCTCTGTTTTAATTGTAATGCAGAATCATATATAAATAACCCATCCTCTTTGGACACTGACTATTAAACATAGAGTTATCATATGACCTATTCCTGGATATGTACCTAAAGAAGTGATGACGTAGGCTCCACAAAAACTTAGACATGAATGTTCGTAGCGGTATTATTCCTAATAGCCCCAAAGTGAAATTAACCCCCATGTCCATCAACTGATAAGTGGATAAGCTAAAATGTGATAGATTCATAGAATGGAATATTATGCATCAGTGAAAGTGAATGAAGTACTGATTCATGTTACAACATGGATGAACCTTGAAAATATTATGCTAAGTGAAAGTAACCATTCACAAAGACCACATATTATATAATTCCTGTATAGAAGATATTCAAAATCGGCAAATCTATAGAGACAGAAAATAGAGTAGTGATTGTTTAGAGGTGGGGTGTGGAATGAAGGAGAAAGAAAATGGAAAGTGACTGTTATTGAATACTTGGTTTCTTTTAGGGGTGATGAACTATTCAAAAACTGATTGTGGTGATAGATGCATAACTGTAAATACACTAAAAGCTGTTGAATTATATGCTGTATTTGAGTGGATTTTATGATATGTAAATTATATCTTACTAAGCCTGTTAGAAAAATGACACTGAACCATTCTAGGAAGATAAACAGCGCTTCTGTGCTAGAAGGAGTTGGGTAAGGCTTAAGCACTATTCTGCGAGTCCAAACTGGATGCTGACTGCTTTTGGAGGCCTTATAGGGAGAATGCCAATGGCTTTCCATCTCAATCTTTCTCCTGCGCACCCTCTCCTTTTGTTTGGACTCATCAGGTATATAACAGAAATCAATTAAAGTTAGTTCAGGAATCTAGGGGACAATAATATAAGGATGTAGTTCTATTTTATGATACCCTAGAGAAGGATTACATTTGGGTTTCAGAAGAGTCAAGAAACAGAAAGTCATCAGAGTTCTGGCAAATTCTTTCCTTCTCCCTCTTTGGGACATGATTTTCTCTGTTCTGGGTGCACAGGGTGGAGTTCAGGCATCTTTCGGCTCCCCTCTTGGCTCTACACACAGGAACAAATTGGCTTCTCTCAATCTCATTTTCATTTGACAGGATTAAGAATCGAATTGGCCTAGTCTGTTAAAGTGCAACTTCCAGTCTGATTAGCTAGGCAGTAAGGGTGGGATTGTACATAAACAGCTCCTGATGCCCACAGGAATGAATCTGAAGGCAGTTAAGAGAAAGGGCAAAGGGCGACAGCTTGGTATTCAATATTCATTAGCTCATCCAGCCCTCACGATTCTCTGAGGTAAAATCAGTAGTTCCATTTTACAGATGAGGAAACTAGTATTTAAAGAGATTAAATGACTTTCTCAAAATTTTATGAGAGTGACGCTAGTCCTGTAGTCTCTGCTGCTGATTCTGAGTAGCCCTGTCCTTCTAGCTTAGTCTCTTGCTTTTCTCCTAGCCAGGTGAGGACTCAGGGAAACCGAGAAGATGACATCAACAGTGGTTATTCCGGAGATCTATTTCCACTCACTGTGAAACAGTGACTTACAATAAAAATTTCCCAACATCTTCACAGTTCTGGGCTCAACTGGCGTCTAACTCGGGGGTCTCTCATGTGATTGCTATCAGAGAGTAGCCAGGCATGACATCATCTGAAGGCGTGACAAGGACGAACAGCTAACGTCATTCTTTCACTCACATGCCTGGTGCCTCGGTGCATTTCCATGTGGCATTTCCATGTTGCCATGTGGTCTGTGCAGCAGAGGACCTCCAAGAAAGAGCTCCCCCCTCCCCCGAATAAATAAGCATAGAGGGAGGGAGGGAGGGAGGGAGGGAGAGAGAGAGAGAGAGAGAGAGAGAGGAAGAAGGAGGTGGGGGAGGAGGAAGTTGCTAGTTCTTCTAAAGCCTGGCCTAGAATCAGCACAGCATCACTTCTTTATGTTTAGTGGTCAGAGCCATCACAAACAGCCGAGATGCTAGAGACCTCATGTATACTCAGAGAGGAAGAGAAAGGAGGGAACTAGTGGGGGCTGTCTTTGGAATCAAGCTACAGTAGTTCTTAAAGGAAGTAGCACATTAGTGAGAAAAGAATGGGTATGACAGAGTAGTGTCTTTGGAGATGAACACAGTCCTATACACGAAGTCTGTAGTCCACCTTTGTCTTGGGGTGGCTGTAGGAATCCAATTCCAAAAAACACTTTTAAAGACACAGTGTCCCCAGATATCCCTGCATACAATTTCACTTTAGAAAGATTTGATCCCTTCAGCAGAGATGTTAGTTTTATTCTCTGAATTCCAGTTTGCACCTGAGCTTTCCTATGGATGTAAACAGCCCAAGAGTATGTACAACTAGGGTTGTGAGAGCTGGAATCACCTACTCAGTTCTTCTGCCTGTATATAAACCACAACAAATAATAACTAAAGTGTTTCAGTAGGGGTCCAACCTATTTTTAAAGACCCGAAGAGGAGAAGGTTCCACAAAACCCTTAGGAAGTCTGTTCTGTGGTGCAATCTTCCTTTATGTCTGACCCGAGGCCTCTGTGTGGCATGCCAGTCACCTCTCTGAACCTGGCTCTCTGTGCCTGGGAAACAAAGCACTCACCTGCTTCAGAAGGAAGTTATTTGGATGAACTAATGAATGGTTACAAAGGGCTTTGAAAGTATAAATTGCTGCATAAATACTTAATGTCTATATAAATACCTTTGCTTCAGCCTGAGGGGGGCTCTGGCTTTCTGAAAGATTTCAACCTTCTGGAGCACATGAATAGCAAAGATAAAGCTCCTGCTAAGTGAGGATAAAACGATTCTTGCCTCTATTATGTATATTATTTATTGCAAAGGCTTTTTCTAAAATAGAAACATAGAAAATTTCAAAGAAAAAGAAGAATTTCATGGTTCCCTCAGACTGTAAGCTCTTTCAGCCAGATCTGTGTTCAATACATGCTTTTAAAAATATGTAATTCACAAGTATTATTGGCGTTGAGAAATTATGTAAGTGCTTTCTTGTATATGATGCTTTCTTGGGGGAGTGAAGAGATAGAAAAAATCAACACCATTTTTACATGATTTTTGTTTTTATTTCCTCTTCCAATTTTAGGCATTATTTTAAAATGAAGTAGATGATTTGGAGTGTGCCTTATTAAAATTTTATTTTGATACATAGAAATTGAAAAATATGTTTAGGAATTATATTAGGTAAGAGTTGCTTCTTTACATCAATTATTTTTGCCTATCCCTTTCTGCTGATGGGGGCTAAAATGGGAAAGGGATGTATCACATACCCAAGTGGAGCAAACAGTCATCCTATATCTCTGCTTTATGACTTCCTTTCCCTGGAGTTATAAGTAGGTCAACCAAGACAGGAGATTACTTAGAATCTCAGATTCACAAGGAATTAAAGTGAATAGAAGTAAATAGAGGAGGCAGAAGATCCGTGTGGAAGGATGGTGCAGGAAAAGAAGCTTCCTTATTGAGCACCATGCAGCGCCGTGTGGTACCTTTCCCCATTGGTACAGGATGCTTTGAGCCTCATGAAAGAGGAAAAGCAGGAGAGGAGAGGAGGTATACTATTCTGTCTGAGATCCAAACCGAGCTCAACAGATCTTCACGTACTTTGAACTTCTGTCTGAGGAAAGAGTCTGGCAAATCCTCATTATCATTTTTTTTTTTCTATCTTTCCATCTCTTCCACAGTTGAGCCTCAAGCTGCTCTCATCCAAGATGGTGGGACGAATAAATTAAGTGAATGGATGCAGCTCGCAATCAGGTGAACAGTGTACTGTCTCTAGGAACTCTTTTGGAGAGCTGTTTTGTAATTAACCTGAAAATGACACATTCAGATTTGATTAATCTCATGTGGTCAGTAGGTGAGCTCCAGTTGAAGGTTATTGTTTTTTGTTTTTTGTTTTTTTTTTTGTAATCAACAATAGGCCCTTCTCTGTTATATATTTGCAGGAGAATGTTTAAATAACAGAGGTGACAAGAACGTTGATCCATGCTGCGGACAGATTTGGCTCAGGCTCCGAAGTAAAATGCATACATGTTTTCCTATATTTAATATAGAGAAACACTGATTTAAGTTTGTGTTTATGTATTATAAATGCATATATATTAAATGTATACATAAATAGTGATACATATGTACACATATTTATGGCTTAAAAAGTCATCTAATTATTTGGCCAGAGGGACCCAGTTTCCATTTGGTCCCTAACCCTGTTCCCTTACTTTGTATACACAATAAATTCAGAGTTATAGATTATTTCCCATGGCCTTGGTGGATTATGGCTCAAACCTAAAGTTTAAAGATTTAATTTTCTGTTGTTCTTAATGAAATAACCAAAGCAGCAGCTCCCTGTGGCGAGATATGAAAAGTAGTGTATAGATACCTACTAAAACATTTGCAGACCTCCTCAGTTTTCTGTTTTTAATGTGATGAAAATTTGTACAAATAACAAAGAAAGAATGTCATGGTAACTAAAACATTTCCTATACATGTATTTTAGAGGGAAGCTAAATCAAAGGTCTTCAAAGAATTACTAGGGTTCTTTCTAGGAGGTTATTGACAAATATGTAGTTTGTCTCTGGAGTTTGTGCCTCTTTCACAGATTGGTGTATTTGTGATCCCACCGGCAGAATAAGTGTCTGTAATTCATTTCTCCTTGTTAACTAGTGTGCCTTTGTGTGCGGGATGATTGGCAGCAAACTCGGCTGAGTCCCAACGGATGAGCTTGTTAGCAAAACCCTAGCATCCTATCTCTAATAAAGCATATCAGCAGTACATTTTGTCCTATCTATTAGCCTCTCTGTTTCTTTTTCTGTGAAAAGCTGAGTGTCCCTTTGAAGCAATGACAAATAAGCCCCTGAACTGAAGTGCTAGGCTGCCTTACGGACAGCTGGATAGTAAATGTCACACCGTGTAGAGAATGCCTATTATCAGAGGGAGCCATTTGTTCCCGGCCTTTCAGTATCTTAATGTAATACAAAATTGCTAAATCAAGCCCCATGTCTGTGACAGAACATAATTAATGAGAAAGCAGGAGCCAATTCAACACTCTTTATTGGGACCTAATTGGCTCAGGCAACAGAGTTGTCACTCAACAAGAGACTTCCTTTAAAGCAATTTTGTTCTTGGTTGTATTACAGAGCCTATTAAATTGTCCCCTCCTTGATCACACAAAGAAGTATCTGCATGCAATAATTAGCTTTTCCAGGGGGAATTTTTTTTAACTCATGCAATACCAGATCATTTTTAAACTGTCTGAAAAAAAAAAAAACACCCAGGCTGTGGAGATGTGATGCCATACTGAGCAGCTCTGGGAACTCTTTTCCATTCTGCTGAGGAACCAGGAGTCGGTGCTGCAGAAAGCCGAAAAGGAGCCCAAGGAAAAGAGAAACATGCTCAGTGGGGAGGGTGGGAGGACGGTGGAGGAGTGGATACAGGAAATTACTTCGATGGGTGCTTGCAGCTGACTTTATAATCTGCGGTTAGAAGGTGCAACATGGAATACCTACATATAGACATTTAAATGTATGTTTAGTTTTTTGGGTTTTTTTTTCCCCCTGTAGCCATACCCAATTCACTTAGGAATCCAAATTAACAGAGTAATGGCAGTGGATGGTGGTTAAACATCTATATAAGCCTGAATTGTCTAGGGCATAGTAATCTACTCGACTATCTTTTGGAGTCTGATGGGGTATAATCTCTCAAAACCAGCACAAATACTTAATGGTATGCAATTATTTATTACAACGTAAAATGTCACTTTGGGGGGTTATAGTCTCAAATTCCTCCTTATTTAATAAACCTCAAGATAAATGTATTCCTGGTATTTGTATTATTGTTATAAAGCTGGGTTTTTTTTCCTGTCACAATATCTCAGACTTAAAATATAAAATCTGTGCCTGGTCTTGATAAGTTTTAAGACAATGTGATACACAGTGGCTGAAGACCACCACGGAGCACTGAGCTTACAGTTTACACTGACATTTGCCGGGATTTGGGGAGGAAGAACCCAACTGGCTAAGCTAGAAGTAAAGCAAATGGGAGTTTACTTTAAAACACACAAATTAGGCAATAACTAGTATGAATTCGAAAAACGCAACAGTTGATATTAGGAATTATTAAAGGCTGATTTAAGTGACAGCACGTCGAACAGTCTAAATAAAGGCAAGTATGTGGTCCCTTTCTTGAAATAGCTGTCAATTTCACCCTTCCGTGCCTCCAGAAACAACGCAGAGACTGTCTAGCTTCTGTGGCAGCAGCATTTGGTTGGATTTAGAGAGAGCTTTTTGCCTCGGCATTGTTACTTGCCTCCAAGAGGAAGTGCCAGATACTAAGACAGGAGAGAAGGGAGCCTGGACCACAGGAGGCTGAGCTGCTCTTGTTGTGCTGTCTGGTGTGGGGAAGGTCTGCAGCTGCTGAAATCCCGGGACTGTGCCCCAGCCAAGACTGTATCATGCAGCAGGCACGCACAGTGTAGCATCCTTTAGATTTGCAAGCACTTGTCCACATTGCTGTATCGGCTATTGTGATCTACTCCAGTGATATATAAAGAACTTAGGGGTTTGCTAGCCCCTCTCAAACCTACCCCTAAAGAGTGAGCCATGTTAGATTCATGAGCACACTCTGTTTGAAAAATATTAGTTGTTCTTCCATAGGGTAATAGAAAATAAAAGTAACAGCAACACAAAAATATTAGTCAATAATGTCCTTTCCCAGGTGACTCTTGAACCTTGCGAAAGCACTCATTCTCAACAAAGATTTATTAGTCTAGTTGGGGAACACATGATAATGATAGCAAGAGCTGCCAGAATCTAATTTGCTTTAATTAATCATTTGCTTTATAACACGGCAATTCTTCCCCCTCCCCACTCCCTCTCTCTCTCTTTTTTTAAACTGTCTAGATTATTTTAAAACACTAGATATTACACTGTGGATGGCTGATGAAACTGAAATTGAATGCTGGAAAAGTTAGACCAAGAATTCATTTAACAGTATAAACATTTCAGAGTGCGGGCTGGTGCCGATTGGGTCAAGTGAGTACGGAGTGATAAAACAGTCATGGAGCTGAGAGAAAATACATTGTCAGAGGGCACTCAAACAGCTGAATCTGGTCTCATTTAAATGTTATAACAGACAAAAAAATCGCTAGCTAGAAATCCCATCATAATTACTCTTTGGTATTTTAGCAACACAGACTGGTAAGGAGTTGGAGCCTAAGTTTAAACACATTTATCTCTTTAACTGTATGAACAAGCTCCGGTGGGGGCTAGAATTTGTTCTCATGGTTAGACCCAGGGCCCTCTGTGGAGTGCTGAGCTGGTCAAAGGCCACGTTACCTAGCCCCCTTAGGAGAAGTAAATGGATTTTCTCAGATTTCCAGGATAGCCAAGACACCAGATATTCAGCATGCCCTTCTGGGGTAGCGCAGAGGAGGAAGTGTTTTCTTTTCCCCTCTTCTGGGTTGGGATGCAGCCAGCCTGGGAGGCTGGGAGACTTGAGCTCAGCTGAGTGTAATCAGAGACGCTGGCCTTCGGGCCACAAGGGGGCACTCACGGACACCCCCTTGAGATGCTAGGGCTTTCAGAAGGCTTGAAGAACAACACTGTAGTCTTATATCAACTCTGAAGACTGCGGATATAAATGCTTTTATGTGACAGGCTGCTGGGAGTGAGGATGGGGGAATTTACATTTTTCTGGCCTTAGTAACTAAGCAGAGGTCTTGCAGTTCATTCCACAATATTAACTCATGTAGTATAAGCCTGGTGCCTAGAAGGCACCCTGTATTTGCTGTTACTGTTAATCACCACCATACTGTGTTGTCTCTACACTTTGAACAACTCTTTCCCGTATCAACCACATTATGACATTGCACATTAACATGTCCTTCTCCTCACTGTATGAGAATCCTCCTGGTGGTTACGTTTTTTTCATCTTTAGATTCCCAGCTTAACACAATGTCTGGCTTCCATGTAGTAGGTGCTCAATCAATGCCTCTTGTATAAACTGGTGGCTATCGAATGTATTCTGCAATTTGGTCACTGGCCAATTCTTAATAAGCATATAAGACCTTAAATAAGTGTTTTGCAAAGAAGCAGACATATGTGTGGGTGTATAACATGTTTTTCTTCAGCAGGTTTTGTAACTGCTTTTAGAATCAGCTCTAGAACATCACGAAAAAATTAGTATTAGAACTGTATCATCCCATCTCTTTTTTCAAATATAAATAATATTCACCAGACAATCAACCCAATATCTAATTCATTCAAATTGATAATCAGTGAATTCAATTGAATCATGAATCAACAAAAACTTGGGTGTCACTGACAATAATCAAAGGCATCTCCCCAAAACAAATTCATCCCTGGCAGCAAGCAGGGAGTCTGTATGTATTGTCTTTTCCTGGTTCTTTGGTGGAGACTGTACTCCTATACTTCTCTAAACTTAAAATAAGCCGTCCCATTTCCCTTTCTATTCTGTAGATCTCTCCTGAAATACAATCAATTACAGTTGTAATTATAGTGTGATACAGAGCTCACATGTCAGGATGGACAAATGAGAAAGGAGGGAGACTTATTCTGATCCTCAAGGAAATTTCAGGCTGGGAGAAGCACCTAATTTGAAATACTGTAAAGAAAAGAACAACCCCACCTCCTGGTTTATCAATAGCAGAAAGCCTTATAGTCTCTTACGGTTAAGAAGCCAGAGTCATGCAGTTCTTCTCAATTCCCTGAACAGTCAGAATGTCTACTGCATCTCTGGGTGCATATTCGCAATAGAGTCACAGCAAGTTTTGTAGTGAGAAGCAGGGCAAAAATCATAGAGATCTGGGGTTTCCTTGCAATGTTCACCCCTAAAACTCAGGAAGAAATTACAAGCTGGTATTGATTTGACTGTCTTCTCTGAATCTCAGTGAAGGGATGTGAGCAGAAAGAAATGTACTGACATTTGCCGGGTTCAGAATTTCTTAACATTCAAAGTGGGGGCCAGGGGTGGTGAGGAACTCCTGTGGTCCCACAGGGAGCACTGTAATCAAGGAGAGCTAGGAACACTGTTAGAAGGGTCTCTGCACCTCCTCCAGCTCTCTGCAATATGCACTTGCAGAATTGGCTAAATGAGCCACCATACTCTGGTCAATATGAATAGGCTTGTAAGATGCTCAGTTTGATTTAATGGCCACCCATGAGCTTCTATACTCAGAAGGGAGTGTCATGCTCGGTCTGAATAAAGCTCTGAAAAATCAACTACTCCATTTGGCGTTGTAGCTGTATTTTAATGTCCTCTTCAGAATTCTCCGTTATAGTAACATCTCTGCAATCAGTCTAGCATAAAAAGGCCTGTTTATAATAAATTGGTCAGCCTCTCATGTGCCTATCTTTCCTGATGGGATTGTGAGCACTCAGACTGTTCCTTGTAGACTAGCCTCTAAGTTCCAATATGTCTGGTTGTTTCTCTCCATTCGTGCGAGTGATTTATTTCAGGTTTTATTTCTGTTTTGAGTCTTTGTTTTCATATTATCTCATAATTGTCCTGGGGGAGGGGGGAGGCAAATGGATTCTGCCTGTGAATCGTAGGTCTTCGGGAAGACATTTAAGTGAGATGTAGTTTATGAAGACGCTGGTAGGTGAAAAACAAAATTATTCAGTCTCTTGTCATCCTTTCAATTAGGAGACCTATGTGACAATTGTGAACTACAGTGCCCCGGACAGGAAATGTTGGCAGAGGTAGAAGTGTGCCACTGATTTGTATGAATATTCGGAGATGGAATAATCACACTGCCTTGTTAGTATATAATAATCACCTGGTGCAAAAGACCCTAGACCTTTGGAATCACTCAAAGTTTTCATTAGAGAATCAGCAGTCCTTTCAACTCACTCTGGTGTACCTCGATGTTGAAATTGCATATTACAGGTTATGCTCCTATAAATAAAGGACATTTTGTTATGCCCACACTCAGCTGCGTTCCCTACTGTGATTTCTTTACCAGCCCCTGCTGTGACCTATTGCCAAATACAATGCATTATTGGTGGGGTTTTTTTTTTCTTTGCCCGGAACTTGATGTCTGTCCAGAAGACAAAAACACCGATTAAGAAGAAGGAGGATAAAAGTCCTTCAGGAACAGAATGACTCTGGATCTCAGCTGCAGGCTTCAGCTAACTCATGAATGTCAACAGTCAAGGGGTGGGGAACCAGGACATCCTGTCTTGAGGGTGACTTCCCAATCATCTCTGGGAAACATGGCTTCCTCACGGATTGAAGTTGAACAGGAAATGACCAAGCATGACCCCTGGGCTAAATTTGTAGTGACCCTTCTCTCACTCATTTTTAAAAGAGAATCAATTCTGAGGCAACTTTTCGACATTATTTTTCTTAGGGGATTCTATAGAGGATTAAAAAATGGCTAACTTTCAGAGATACTGGAGGGATTACTACAGAGCTGTTTGGGAGTGCAGTCCTGGTATCCCAGTACTTGGGAGGGTGAGACAGGAGGATCACAAATTTGAGGCAAGCCTGAACAACTTAGCAAGACCCTGTCTCAAAATTTAAAAGGGCTGGGGGTGTAGCTCAGTGGTAAAGCAACCCTGGCTTCAGTTCTAAGCACAGTACCCTTCCTCCCCAATTCCCCCCCGAAAAAAAAGGCTAGCTATTTTCCTAGACCTTGTTCCTATTTCTCAGTGCTTCTCCTCTTTATTCAAAGTGCTCAGAATAACTAGTTTTTTCCAGAGACATGGGTTTCCTTATCATATAGATAAGGAAACATTTTGTCCTCTAAAAACATTCTTTTCCATAGTCATTCATTGTCATATAGGCATAGAACTCTACTATTGAAAGATGACAATTGAGAAACATTCATTATTTATAGAGAGATATATATTTTGGTGAGACCAATTAATAAATACTTATAAATACATCAGCAACTTACAGTTTCATTTAAAGTTATTGTGGGTCCCATTTATAAACATTATCTCAAATGCTACCCACATTTGGCAGAGTAGGAAATGAGGGTTTAGAAACTTTCTAAAAGCCACTTGGTTGACAGTATTAAGAATAAGTGATTGAGTTAGACAATCCTGATTCTGTCACTTAGTGTGTGAGCTAGTCGTTGTTATTATTCTTCTGTTTTTGAATTCAGTGTCTTTTCCATTTTAGTGTGCTACCAGTCTCATGTCTTTCTATTTAAAAAATAAGTACGAAGAAGGGAATATACTTTTTGAAATGCTTTCCACAGGTAAATTAATTTAGAACCTGTTCTGCAAAGAATGGTAGAAATTATAGTTTTTCCAAAATAAAACAAAACTTGCTCCAAAGATACCCAGTTCTTCTGCTGCTTTCTATTGGCTGAGAGGCAAAGCCTATCCTCTTACTCTACCATAAGCAAAAGGCACTGTCTTATTCCTCCTGTATTTGAGTTACCATGGACTGCTAATGTGTCTATTAAAGACTCAACAACTATCTAGAAAGAGTCTGAAGATGACTAGTTTTAGACACTCATACTTAACACAGAGCATTGGCCTTGTGACATGATTTTTTTCCTTTTTGCTCTATGACAGTTTTCTGACTGATGTCTAGGCATACTCTGTTGAATTGTGAAGTAAGCAAGGATTAAGATAATACAAATTGGGGGTATAAGCTCAGTGGTAGAGTATGTGTTTAGTGTGTATAAGACCAGGAGTTTGATTCCCCAGCACACACATACACACACACACACACACACACACACACACACACACACACACACGAAAGCAAAACAAAGAGCAGTTGACTTTCAGTTGTATTCATTAGAAAGATTCATTTATAATTGTAATGTGCACAGGGCTGTAAGACTGAAGTGATACCTGAGAGAGGCCCGGGAATGTGTTTGCACCACATCACTTGGACTGCATGATAATTGAGAGCCATTGTGGCTGAACACTTTATGAGTTTGTTTAATTTGTCACAGTAAATAAAGCTTTTTTGATGCAAGTTAATTAGCTCTCTTGTGTTACTGCACATCAAATGTAATTAACAACCAACTGCCAGTGTGGGGTTGCCCTCGTGTAACATGGTAAGGGGGGAAAAACTTAACTGGGCCTGGATTAAGTAAAAGATATACTGTTGAATCAATCACCCTTTTGTCTGCTTAAATTCAGATGGACTAGAATCTAGGGGAAAAACATCAGGTCCTGGAAAACATCAGCTCTTTAATATGATTTCACACAAATCCCCTGTATTATGACAGCCTCACATTTGCCACCACATTAAGTACATTCAGCTAAGTAAAATTTCCACCACTGCTCAGAGTTCACTTCTTCCTCCTTGGCTGGCATTGCCTCTATGCCAACCTCCACTTGGATCTTTCATTTCCAGTCATTTACCTTTCTTTTGCTTTGACATTTTCTCTCCCCTGTGATAAGTGCTGTTATAGCTAAGGCAGAAGGAGTGCTATTAAATAATGACTAAGAAGGAATTTGTTCGAATGGGCAGAAGATTATTGAAGAACTCGTTTCAAGAAGGGGATCGTGCTTCCAATTTCATAATGGTATTACTGTCTAGTTTATG
The DNA here is from genome assembly GCA_004027655.1 of Graphiurus murinus. NCBI lineage: Eukaryota > Metazoa > Chordata > Mammalia > Rodentia > Gliridae > Graphiurus > Graphiurus murinus. The sequence continues at coordinate 47,888 of PVLC010001806.1, read as the reverse complement.
TTTTGAGACAGTCAGCCTTACTTTTTCACTCTGTGTGTGTGTGTGTGTGTGAGCAAGTTAACTCAAAGATATCTATTAGCTTTGATTTAAACTTGTTTTTGATTGTGTGGTCAGAAGAAAAGTCAGAAGGCAGATACATCTTTAAAAGGTCACAATAATAGTATCCTTGAGGTGCTCCAAGTGTTTGCTATTTGCATTATAAATATTCCTGGGAGAAAAGAACAATATAAATTAAGAAGAAATACATTTAGCTGAGTGTGGTGGCTCATGCCTGTAATCCTAGTACTTGAGAGGTTGAGATAGGAGGATTGAAGGTTAGCAGCGAGCCTCAGCAACTTAGGGAGACCCTGTTTCAAGATAAAAGCAAAAGAAAATAGGGCTGAGAGTGTACCTTGGAGGAAGAATGGCCATGGGTTCAATACTCAGTACCACACGCACATGCATATACACAGTGAAATACATTTACCTAACCTTTTCCCTCTCACCATTTCTAAGTGATAATACTCTTGGGGGCAGTAGCAGCCTGGTTAGAAAGGTGAGCTGAAGTGGGTGGAAGATCTGAGATTAAGCCCTTACTCTGCCTCTAACCAGCAATCTGACCTCTCATAGTGTCTCACCTTCCCTGGGACTAGGTTTCCTCATGGAAATAGGGATTAGCTGGGGTAGTCTCATGGCCGCTTCCTAATTCTAAAGTTCTCTAATCTTCTGATTTTTTGGTTTCTCCAGAAAATCCTCCTGCTTTCATTGCTTCTTTCCCTACCTGTCCCAGGTCTCAGCTAACTGGCTTTGGCAATAAAGGACATATAAGTCCAGCTACTAGGAAGCTAACAGAGGTGCATTTGAGTGACAACCAGTCATCACTAATTCATTCAACAAATATTCATTGAATGTTTTTTATTAACCGGGTTCTGGGGATTCAAGAATGAAAATTATCTGGATAATCCTTTATATACATAACTGAAAATAATGAAAATGAAAAAAAGGAAACAGGTAATTTTTTTCTGAAAGTAAGGCAGAACTTTCTCAAAATATGAAAAATTTTAGATCTCTTTATTCATACTTGAAATATTTAAAAACATCCCTGTGTATTTTATATAAGTCTGTTATTACTGGGTTTTTCTTTCCATGCCCTACATATTCAACACAGTGAAACAAGAATGCAGGATGGAACCAAGGCAGAGGGGAGATAATAAAGTTCCCTTTTATATTAGAATAAATGTATTATATTATAATAAACTCCATTTCATCAGGGGATAGTTCTTTGGCTAGTAGTTGTCAAGAAATACACCCTATTTTCTTTTGTTTGATTTGAGGATTCAGTGTGAAGGATTGCATCACATACTAAATTTACTTTTGCTCTTTCAAAAACAATCTTTGATGGATCACAGAAGTAACTGCATGCTTATGGCAAAAAAGTAAAATATTAGAGAAATTTGTGATGGAAGAAAGAATTAAAGCCCCTCTTTTCCCACTTTCCAGAGATAATCACTTATTAACATTTTGTTTTATAGTCTTGTCTTTCTCACTCTCCATATCCTAGTGTCTTTCCACACATGGAATAATACAATTGTGTTTGACAGCTTCTTGTCACTCTAACAAATGCCTGAGAGATAATCAACTTATAAAGAGGAAAGGCTCACAGTTTTCAATCTGCAGTCAGTTGGCTCAGTTGCTTTGGACCTTTGGCAAGGCAGCATGTCATAGAAGGAGCCTGTGGCAGAGCAAAACTGCTCATTTCACAGCCAGAAGCAAAAACAAACAAAGGAGAGGAGAGAGAGAGAGAGAGAGAGAGAGAGAGAGAGAGAGAGAGAGAGAGAGAGAGAGAGAGGGCTCACAAGCTCTGGGATCCCACAATATCCTTTAATGGCACATCCCCAATGACCTAAGGACCTCCCACTAGTCTTCCCCACCTTTGTCTCTTTCCAAATTCTTTGGTACTGGGAATTGATCCTAGGAGCATTCTGCCACCAAGCTGTAACACCAGTCCTTTTTATTTTTTATTTTGAAATAGGTTCTTGCTATGTTGCTGCAGCTGGCCTCAAACCTGCAATCCTCCTGTTTCATCCTCTTAAGTACTAGGATTACAGGCATGTACCACCATGCCCAGCTGCCCCATCTCTTCAAGATTCTACCACCTTCTAGAGACCAAGCCTTTAATACATGAGTCTTTGAGGGTACATGTAGCATCCAAATCATAGCAAAAATTGATAATGTAACTTGATTTTTTCATAGTATATCTTGAATCTCCTTGTAGATTGATTTCATTCTTTTTAATGACTATGTTGTATTTTATTGAATAGTCCTAAGTTTATCTATTAAAAGTTATATTACCCTGTTTATTGGATATGTTAAAAATATAGAAAGAAAGATGGCTAGTCAATATGATTTTCATACTAGTTGAATCTTTAAGGAATCTGAGACTGAGAGCAAGACTAAAAAGCAGAAAGGAGGACAATAATGGGGAGCAGGAGATAGTTTAAAGACAGGTGAAACGTATAGCATCCTTGGGGCCCGAAAAGGAAGGGGTGACTTTTTACAGGCTACTCCTTTGTCAGAAAGCTCTTGCAGCAAAGCAGACATAAAGATGTATTATCTGCCACCAACTACATCTTGAAGAAAGTGATTAATGCAATTTAGCTGTTCTATAACAGAACCATAATATATTGTTGAAAGGGACCTGCTGAGGCAAAATGTAGTGTTGAAAATGTGCTGTTTCTTAATAATGACAGAGGCTACCAAAGTGAGCCTGGAAGAAAGTAGGCCTGGCCAATGATTAAGCTAACATTAACACCTTCTACTTGCAAAGACTAGCTAGCCCTCAAACCCTCCGCTTCTTTCAACTCGTTCTTGATATTTTTCCTGGTGGATTTCAGGTAGGGATTTTGGAAACAAAGAGTTGAGTAGGGGGAAGAGAATCTTAGGGGAAACAGAGGCAGCAAATTGGATTTAGTTTTTCAGAAATCCTATCTTTTTCATGGAATTATCCTGTATATCAAATCCTGTTTTGTATCCTGTTTTGGGACAGGGCAGGTCTGGCAATGGGCAGACGAGGAGAAACAGAACCCTAGATTCAGACTGCCTCCTGGGGCTGAGTGTTCTAGAAGGGGACTCTGAGGCATGTGTGTATGGAATGATTTAGTTGATCAGCAAAGCAGGCTTCTGAAAGTTTTGACAACAAATAGCTGGGAATTTAGATGACAAGTTGATGTCAGAGCAGGTGTCCAGTATGAAGCCTGGTAAAGTGGGACGATGGGAAATCCTGACGCCAGTTTGGAAGCACTAAGCACAGATGGGTAGGTTGGAGAAAGCCTCAGCAGAGAGTGGCAGCAACGCAGCCACCCGACTGAGGGAGTCAGTAGAGAAGCTTGCATGAAATGACCCTTGCTCCCAGGAGATATTAATCTTCCTGGCACTCATAAGATTCCTGTTTGGATGGTAGCTAAGCTGTTACCAAAGAAGAAAAACAAGGAAACGAGCATAAATTGTTGATTCTTCCAAAGTGGGTAGCATAAAACAGCAGTAGCAGGCTGACTTTGCAAACTCTCATCTCTAATGTAACAGCACACAATTCCCTTGACAAGAGACAAAGCAACTGCTAGGTTTAATGTGTCTTTACATGAGCAAACGATCTCGCATAGTAATACCGCACCGTGCTGACAATCCTTTATGAATACAGCAGTGTAATGCCGACAGTTAGCTAAACAACAGGGCTGCCTGCCCAGATAGGAGGTTTGGAACTACACAGGAGGGACATATTCTACTCAAGGTAATTCGGGGGAGTGTGGAAAGGCAGACATCTGGATTGTCAAGCAAAGCAGACACATTCTGAAACACAAGAGAAACGCTGTTGGAGAGGTCCTGATGAGGCTTCCAAATTGTCATCCAGAGCGTGGTAAACTTTCATAATTTTAATAAGGAAGGAAAAAAGATCACTTCAGAGAAGTAGTGGGATGGGACTAGTGTTTAGGTAGATGTACTTACTCATTTACTAAGTATTATTTCTTGGTTCTTTTCTGTAGGCCAATTACTGTGTGAGATGACAGAGATACAGACACCAGTAGGCTGGTCCCTGCCCTCAAAATGGTTGTGATCGACACATGGAGAGGCAAACAAGCCAATGGTTTGCTGGTCTACTGTGCTACAGCAATCAGTAGAAAGTAGGAAAAGATTGCTGGGGAAGCTCAAATAAAGAACATCTAGCCGGGTGTGGTGGCATACATCTATAATCCCAGTATTCAGAAGGTGAAGACAGGAAGATCACAGGTTTAAGGCCAGCTTTTGTTTCAAAATAAAAAATAAAAAGGGTGGGGGTGTAGCTTGGAGGTATAATGCCCTTGGCTTCAATCCCTAGTACCAAAAAAAAAAAAAAAAAAAAAAACAAAGCATTTAAATTCGTGTATACATGTGTCTGGAGTGTGTGTGTGTGTGTGTGTGTGTGTGTGTGTGTGTGTGTGTGTATGTGTGTGTGTGAAGGGCAGTGTGTTGGTCAGGGAAGATTTCCAGAAGGAACTTTTTAAATTTATAGCATGAGAAAGGATGAGCCTGGGGAAAAGGTAGTGGGCAGATGGGTGAACATTCTGGTTGAAGAAAATGGTGATGTGTGTGCAAAAGCTCAGAATTACAAAAGGGACCCTCAGAAGTCAAGAAATTCTTTATCCCTTACTTTTTTTCTTTGTGTGTGTGTGTGTGTGTGTGTGTGTGTCACTGGGGATTGAACCTAGGGACATTCTGCCTCTGAGCTATACCCCCAGCCCTATTTTATTTATTTTTTTACTTTGAAGCAGGGTCTCACTGAGTTGAGGAGGGCCTCACTAAGTAGCTGAGGCTGCCCTCAAACCTGCGATCCTCCTGTCTCAGCCTCCCAAGTATTCAAATTATAAGCATGCACCACAGCACAGTGCAGATCTCTTATTTTGAGGATCTTCACTGATAACAGAATATTGAAAACCAAGAGATAAATGCCCTCTTTCTGGCAAGACAGTATCAGGTTATATATAAAGCATTTCATGATTGAAAACTGATTAGACTTTAGAGGAAGTTATTGGGGAATCATTAGCTTTCTTTCCCTGAATGGCTTTGTGTAGGAAGTAAGGTGGGCTGATGGGAAACTAATCAAGAGTTCTTTAAACACCGAGATTTAATTTTGTTTCCAAAAGCAACTCAAAGGAGTGGGAAAGATGGATGAAGGGAAGGAACCTGAGCAGAATGTAACTTTAAAATGCTATAAAATATTAGGGACAGGCTAACATTATGGGATCTTATACAGAAGTATTTCACTGTCAAGGTGATGATTGCGAAAAAATGGATTAAAATGATTTAGCAACTCGAAAGCATTTGAGCTATTCACAGTCAAGTCTAACATGCTATATCCTTGCACTTTAAGAAGCAGGACTTGCTCAGGTTGGGGAGCTGTGCTTCTCTGAGTATACTGGAAAAAAAAACGTAGATCATTACAGACAGTTAGTTAGTCTTCAGAAATCGGTGCTGACCTCTACTATTGTCCCTGAATTATATACTGTCTTCAGCCATTTACGATCAGGAGACTCAGATCTAGTCTGGGTGCGCTTCCTCATTCATTTGTAGTGGCCAGGTTTGTGTCTAGTTCTCAGTTTAACCCAACTACTTGTGTGCTAACTTTATCAAGCTTTTGCTTTGACATTTACATCCTGCAAATTGCATGCAAAGTGTAAACAGAAATTTTCCTGTTTGAGATGGTAATGTATATCATGCTTGGTTTTCAAAGCGTATTTCTCCATTTCTTCTTTACTTGTCATTTCCCATAGATATTAGGAAAACCAATGCTACCAAACAGAGTTGACAGCAGGGCTGGCTTGAAAGAATGCCATTCAGCGCCATTTTCATCAGGAAGGATGGGAAAAGCAGAGGTACTGTAATAGAAATTACTAATTGGTAGAGCTGAGTAAGACATTGGAAATCATCTATTTTCTTACTCTTACTTGGCAGATGGGGAAGCTGAGTTTTTTGCACAGAGTCCTATGATACTAATAGACTGGAATTTAGTTTTTTCTAAGAGTTAGGCCTATACTTTCTTCTAAGCTACGGTATTTCCCCCTTCATCCTCAAATACAAAGCAGAGTACTTTTTTCCTATAATGGATCAGCTGTTTTAGAAAACACTCTGAAAATATGTGCTATAAAATGTGCTATTTTAAAATATTTGTAAAAGAAGAGCTACATTGAATTAAAAGGCAAACCTTTCATTTGTTAAACCCCACAAATTTCATGCCAAGCTCCCCAAGGGTAACAATAGCCTTGGCATATGATTTTGTCTCCATCCTCTCTTCCCTAAGGTTTCATTTGAAAACTAGCAGCCTGGTTAGCAACTCACCATGATAAATTGGCAAAGGCAAGTGAGTAGATCCATACCATTGCATCATTATTTAAGCATGTTGCTGGTAATGCCACTTTCTTGCTTGGCCTGTGTAACCGCCTTAAGAGGTACACAGGAATGTATTAATTTTCCCATCATAGAGGTGAGAAAGTAATATCTTCAGTAATTAAGTAACCATTGGAAGTCATAGAGCTGGTACTTAGTAAAGCTGAGCCACTTGTCAGGCATTCTGACTCTTGGCCATGTGTCCTTCTGGCCCTACCAAATACTATCATCATCATGGCAATCACCATCAGCAACATCACCACCATCATCATAGCAGCAGGAGTAGCATTTGTCTTTTTGCTAACTATAGTAACATTTCTAAGATCAGTAGATCTTGATTCATAACTGTACCCCCTCAATTTATGATCACCCCCATAGATTGATTTTATATTCCCAAAACATGCCTCTTTTTTATTTTTTTTTTATTTTGGTGCATTGTAATCATACATCTTTGTTAGGTACAAGCTGATAAAGGCATATATGCACACATTTCTCATTTAACCCCTTCCCCAATTCCCACCCCACTCCCTCACCCTCCCTCCTTCTCAAGTTCAGTTTAGTGATTGACCTTGATATATTTGTGAAAGTATATCATGTGTATTAGGGTGTTCCCCCCGCCCTTCTATTCCGATTCTCTGAAGTTCTTGTAGCATGAATGGGTGTTGGATCTTGTCAAATGCTTTTTCAGCATCAATTGAGATGATCATGTGATTTTTGTCTTTGATTCTGTTTATGTAGTGAATTACATGGATTGTTTTTCGTATGTTGAACGAAACATACCTCTTGATTGCCTAGCAAATTTGCTAGCAGGCTCCAGAATAAACAATCACTATACTTCAGGAACTCCTATCCTACCATTGACTGTTCAATAGCAGTCAACAGTAAGATTGATATTTTAGTGTGTATTCAAACCATTCTTCCTAGAACATCTAAAAAAAATTGCTGACATTATTTATCCCAAGGACAGCACTGAAAAATTTGATGGAAAAATTAGGAACTCAAACTAATTGGTCTTAAGCAACTACAATGTTACCTTTGGTGGGTTCTCAGGAGGTCTATCCCTCTCCCCTGGGTCCTGTATCTGCTATACTGCCATGCAGCTTCCCAACCCCTCACAGGAAGAGAGGCTCAAAAACTGGTCAAAACCACACAGTAAGCGTTGAGTTGGGATTCATAGTCATGTCTGTTGGTTTAATCCCACATAATTAAGCCCATATAATTGTACATGAACAGTAGAAGGCATGTGTAGCACTATTAGACTTTAAAACTCTCAAACATTGCACCTAATTGCAGCTGTTAGTCATTATAGCAGGTTGAAATGGGGAATATTAAAGAGTTCCAAAATGTTTCAATTCTGTTCTCTAAGACCTCCAATTCTGGTGTAAGCTGGATGGGTGGTGGACTATATTTGACAGTGTTTAGTCATTGTCACAGCAAAGGATATTTTAATGAAATAACTTTATCAGGACAAAAATGTATATTTATAATTTTTTCTTGCTTATTGATGTCTCTAAGGACATGACTATTAAGTAATTCTTAGACTAGTCTTATAAAGATAACGTTGGTACACATTATAGCAGACTGTCAGAGGTGAGTCTCACTTTCCATCTTTTGTTGGATGCAAGACATGCCATTCAGTTATGGTTTTAAGGACTATCCAGGGTCATACCTGACTGTGAAACTCCCAGTGACTTCTAATCCTGATCTGTGTACCTGGGTGGCCTTGGGAAAGTCACTTACATTTTGGGGTCTCATTTCCTTCTCACATAGGAATCACGCGGTCCCTTGCAAACTTCCTCTCTTCCAAGTATTTTAGAAGTTTCCAGGGGAAGTATTATTTTTTTGTGAATCTGTCTGGACCCTGGTTTGCTTTTAATGCTTTCTTTTGAGTGTTACACCCAGACCTTTGGTGATATTGCTGCTCTTTCTCCACCTTCGGCTGATGTTTCTCTCTACCCAGGATACGTGTTCCACCATAAATCAAGGGTACTTGCTGATTTGCTTGACTATTTATTGGGAATTCTCACGAGGCTATAAAATACCAGAAGTCTTCACTGAAGTGAGATAGCAGTGCCTCTCTCTTTTCAAATGCTAGGGAGAGCTCTCCGGGATGTTGTATGACTGAGAGGGTTGCTGAAGTTTATGACCTAACACTTAATAAGTTCAGATGCAGGCACTTCTTCCCAAGTCACCAGCATGGTTGAGCTGTAATAGGTTTTATTAGCAACCACCACTGCTAAAGCTTGTCTGGGTTGACTGGTGCTACATTATTTGGCTCCTTTTCCTTCTGGGATGAATTCTTCATTCATCCTCTTTTCTTCTTCCCATATTCAAATAATGTTTTTCTTGAGTCATCCCACCAACTCACCAAATGTGCTTAAACTCCAACACCTGAAACTAGTTAGTCATTGTCTTAGAAAAAGTCTTCATGAGCTGGGCATAGTGATACATACTTATAATCCCAGCTACTTGGGAGGCAGGAGGCAAGTTCGAGGCTGGCCTCAGCAACTTAGTGAAGCCTTGTTTCAAAATGAAAATTAGAAAGGACTGAGGATGTAGTTCAGTGGTAGAGTATCTCTGGATTCAATTCTCAATAACACACACACACATACACACACCATCATGAAACAGTCCATGTAAATGGTTACCTAGAACTATAAGATGCACAACTTGTGCAGTGTATGAAAAAGCCCTAGTTAAGTCTAACCTACTAGTTTACTAAACATGAACTTTCACTAGAACAGTTGAAGTAATGAAAATTTCCAACATATACAAATATAAGCTGCTGTTACTATTATAAATGTGAATCTGTGACACTAGAGAATGGGCTTTATCAAGGAGCATAAACTCTTATTTCCTGACTGAAGGAAAATCTTGGCCATATATGACATAAGTGGGTTCTGTTGCCTGCCTCATGTGTAATTAGAGAAGGAGACATTTCAGTTTCCCTTAGCAATGCTGTCGTCTGTGAATATAAGATTACATATGATTCCACACAGGTAACCCAAGGGTATGGACCTGAAAAAAATCATCTCTACACAAATAATATTGTGTTTCCTCAATGTTATTAAGGTCAATGACAAAAATAGAAGAGAGTACAAGAATAACAAAGCATGGTAAAAGTATTTTTCACATTTTACATATGAATATATAGACATAGATACATATATAAAATTAACTCTAGAGTCTCTGCTCTATAATGTAAACAAAGAGTCATTGCTGCTTTTAAAAATAAGAATGGAAAAGCAAATGTGAAAAACTTTTAAATTGAATTCCAACATTTTCAAACAAGTGCTGCCTGGGAGATCATGCAAAGCAACCGAAGACTAAATTGAATGTATGTTGGCAAGAGCATCTTCACATCTCTCTAAATAACTAGCTAATACAGTCAGTATTTTACACCTCATCCAGGCCTGGCACTTATTTGCAAAATGTTCCAGTCAATTGTCAACTAAAAAGAATGCAGAATTTCAATCCTTTGGGGGTAAAACAGGCAAAAGTTTCCTCTTCTCTCAGAGAATGTTGCATTGCAATGATAGAAATCTCCAGGGGCTGCCAAATGTGCTGTCAGGTGCAATCTAGCCCATCAACATTTTTAAGAGAAAGGCAGAATCCTTACAAAAGCAAAAGATGAAGGAGATGCAGAAGCACCCACCTTTATGCTGCTGTAATTAAGCATCCTGTCTATTCTATTAAACAAGTTTTGTTGAGAGTCAAATGCAGACCAAACAAAACACTCTACATTGTTTTTCTTGCCTTATTCTTTGTTAGGCCTCTATTTATTTATATGACTTGGGCAAAAGTTCATCAAACATTTAGTCTTTCTTTTAGTCACTTATTAAGAGCAAGGCAAAAGATAGCAAAAAGGAAAAAAAAAATTGGCTGCCCCGCTGAGCAATCAAGGACTATATAGTCTAAAATGGGGTGGGGGAGAGACACACTGAAACTGCAAATGCAGGATAGAGAATCAGAAACATAAGAATAACAAAGGTCTCTAGGATTCAAAATTAGATTACAAGGATGGAGATTGGTGTCTATCTTTTTTTTTTAAGCCACTTACATCATAGGCAATTCTCATTAAATGTTAGTGTTTTACTCATTAAATCCTTCGACAACTTATGTGGTAGGCATTATCCCCATTTTTTTTTTTTTTTTTTTTTGCGGTACTGGGGATTGAACTCAGAGGCATTCTACCTCCGAGCTACACCCCCAGCCCTATTTTTTTTTTTACTCTTTATTTTGAAACCGAGTCTCACTAAGTTGCGGAGTGCCTCACTAGGCAGCTGAGGCTGGCCGCGAACCCGGATCCTCCGGTCTCAGCCTCCTGAATGCTGGGATTACAAGCATGCGCCACCACGCCCGGCTCATTATCCCCATTTTGAAGATGAAGCAATAGGGACTATCTATTGTATTAGGATCTCATGAGAGATGGTAGGGCTGACATTAGATACTTCAGATGAAAGCTGGGTGTGGTGGTGCATGCTTGTAATCCCAGTGCTTGGGAGATTGAGACAGGAGAATGGCAGGTTGAAGGCAGCCTCAGCAATTTAGCAAGACCCTGTTTCCAAATAAAAATAAAATAAAATAGGGCTGGAGGTGTAGCTCAGAAGGTAGAATGCTGCTGGGTTCAATCCTTAGCACCCTTCCCCCCCACCAACAAAAAGAAAACAAACAAAAGAAACATTTCTAAGTCCAATTTCTGGCAGAAGATACTTTGGGGAACATTTTATAGATATAGGGATATTTCCTAGATCCTTGAGGGTTAATTACTATAAGATGTAGGAAGTGAAGCCAGGTGTGATGGCACATGCTTGTAATCCCAGCATTTGGGAGGCTGAGACTGGAGGATCCGGGTTTGCGGCCAGACTCAGCTACTTAGTGAGGTACTCTGCAACTTAGTGAGACCCTGTGTCAAAATAAAGAATAAAAAAATAGGGCTGGGGGTGTAGCTCAAAGGTAGAATGCCCCTGAGTTCAATCCCCAGTACCGCAAAAAAAAAAAAAAAAAAAAAAAAAGTGTGAGCTTAGCAGTTAAAGTGTGATGGGTACCCAGAGTAAGAGCAAAGATTACCTATTTTTATTTTTTAAGGTCTGGGGATTGAACGCAGAGGCACTTTATCACTGATATACTTCCCATCCAGCCCTTTAAATTTTTTTTTTTTTTAATTTTGACAGAGGATCTCACTAAGTTTCCCAGGGTGGCCCTGAACTTGCCTCCTGCTTCATCCTCTTGAGTAGCTGGGATTACAGGTGTGAACCACTGCATCGGGCAAGATTCTCTATCTATTGAGTTGGTACTATAAGGTGCTTTGTAAATTGAAAACTTGGTTAGAGTGGGGGATTCATTAAAAAATAGTTCATATAGATCTTTTATTTTAGTATAAAATATACAAGGATACATTTATTTGCCAATCTTTTGTTGAGGGATAATATCGCTTTTCTGAAGTATGAGTTATGCTAACTGGCATCACCATTTTATGGCTGGTTTTATATAGGTTAGTTTGGTTTATTTAAAGTGGAGCAAGATTGGGAGATGAGAAAGTGCAGTATTCGTCTGGATTCCATGATTTGTTTTCTCAGTTTGTTATAGCTATCCTGCCCATGAGCATTTTTTACATAATTTTTTATTGGCTCCTTAAAAATCAAGCATATAACTTAGTTTTTATAGAAGCAATTTTCTTTCTGTACTCATGGTTTATCAGTTTTCATATTTAATTAAATCACATAATTGTAAGAACAAGCAAGACTGGCAGAAATAGGCTTGGGCAAGCATACAACTTCTTGGGAAAAAGCACAGACATACTGTCTAACTGGCTAGCCTGGCGTGCTTAATCTGCCATGTTCTACAGAGGCTGTGTGCTTTGTGGAAGGAATGGAGAACATTGATCTGATGAGTCAAATAGAAATGTGTTGAGAATTTACACTATAATGAAGACATAGAAGACAAAGTTTATTTGGGTCGAGTATTGAAATTCCTTGAAGGTGAAGGTAAACAGTGGACCATCACTGATTAGCCGCTCTTGCCCTTCCCATAATGTTGGGATCATTGTGCTCACACCTGTGAATAAGAAGGATCAATACAAATAGTGCCGAGAGAGATTTGGTAGAGAAAATAGAAGAATTAAGCCGATGGCAAGTGTGAAAGTCAAAGAGGAGATGGATGTGGAAGATACTTGGGGTGTAAAATAAGAAGGTTGTGATGGTAGGTGAGATGTGGGGGTGTACTTTTCTCGTAAAAGGGGATAAGAAGGAATTTTCCACCTGGATTTATATGCAACTCTAGGGACTTTACAAGTACTCTTAATTTTTTTATCTATTCAGCTTGAAAACCATGCAGGTGTTTGGAATGGTATGTATTGTAGCAGTGCTCTGCACAGCACTAAAAACCAGGCAGGTGTTTGGAATGGTATGTATTGTAGCAGTGCTCTGCACAGCACTGCACAGCCTGTCTTGGATTTAGTGCTATTGTGTATCATTTCCTACCTGTTTTCAGGTACATACTTTTTTTTTTTTTTTTTCATGATTGACTTTTACCATCTCTGCAGTCAGAATCTATCTTATAATGTCAGTGCATCTTGACAGCATGTCAAAATCTAGCCAATTGCATGTTTTTCTTAGTGGTTAAAAAAAATAACAGTGTATCTTATAATCAAGGATATCTTCAGTCCTCAACCAGATCACAAAGCCCAGGAGCCATAATTGGCCTCTTTCCTTCTAGATCCTTTTCAGTGGCTTGCAGAGTGCTAGGCATAGAGTAGACCTTCACTGAATACTTGGATTATTGTTAACTCCAGTCAGGCTCACATAGTTGCCCAATACTTATGTCTTCTAGAAAAAAAGTAGTCCTGTGTTGCTTGTCTGCTACTGCCATTTTCTCACCTTTTGCTGCTGGTTCTTCAAACCTTTCCAAGACAAATTTAGAAGAGGGACATATACTTTTATTGGTGCATTATAGTTTCACATCATAATGTAAATCATATTGATAGTGCCATATATGTACTTAGAAACAATAATATTCTGACCTTCAAAGAATCTTCTACAATCTCTTAAGGAGACTTCAAGAAATGTTCTTGGAAATCATAACAGAAGCAAGGATTATCTGTTTTTGTTTTTGTTTTTGTTTTTTTTTGCTTGTGTGGTACTGGGGATGGAATCCAGGGACATTCTACCTCTCAGCTACTCTGTTAGCCCCATTTTATTTTTTATTTTGAAGCAAGGTCTCACTAAGTTGGTGAGGGCTTCACTAAGTTGCTGAAGTTGGGTTAGAACATGTGATCCTGCTGTCTCAGCCTCCCGAGTACTGGGATTACAGGTGTGTGCCGCCATACCTGGCTGACCTATTTTTTTTTTAATTAGCCTGTTCTTGACCAACGCTTATAATGCCAAAAGAATTTTTGAAGAGGCTATTTAATTTTTCCCTTTTTTTTCTTATTTGTGAATATGTTCATTATTAGACAGGAAAAAATGAAAAGAGATGAAGAAAACATCTGAGTAATAAAGCCATGTAGATTCAACAAGGCAAAACTATTTTATAAGTTGAATTGAGAAAAGAAGCCAGAGTAGTTGGGTATACATCCAGTAGCAGGCATTGTTACCTTTAAGAAAAGCAGATTAATGGGTTAAACAGTATTCTATAATATGATCAAAATACGTGTAGATTATCTCATAATTATCTAAAAATTTCAATGAAAATGTAAAAACTTATTTTCATAGAGAAATTAGTGGGTGATGGAAGTAGATTTTAAAAAGCTATATTGGGATAGATTATTAGTAGAAATAGAACAAGAGTCTTGAATGAATGATATTTGCATGATTTATAAGATGGAAAGTGCGAAGTAAAGTAAGGGTTTGGTATAATGTTTCTGGGTGGTAATAAAGTTTTTTCAGTCTGAGAACAAAAAGTTAAAACATTACAATGGATGTGGTTTGGGTGTTTTCCTTTATATAACAGATCCTAAACCATACTGGAAAACTAAACCACACTTAAACAATGCAGACTTCCTGGAAAAAAAATCCATTCAATGTAGGGAGTGAATATACCTTTCCCAATGGATAGAGCCTATGCTATCTTTATTAGAAAAATAGTAGAAAAATCCGCAAAGATAAAACATTTAATGAAAAAGTGTTTAGTGGGGTTATAGAATGTTATTGAGTTAATGATTAAAAAAGATATGCTTTTTTATTATTTATCCTGATAGCTTGCCTTTAAATAGCCTTTCCTAGAGTTATTAAAGATTGAATAATGCTAAGAAACCCAAACAATGCCAATTCTTGATTATTGGTATGAAAAGTGGCTTATTGGCATATAATTAGTAACAGTTTGATTTCTAATATATATTACAATGTTTCTTAAATTATGATGCATTTTGGAATTAGATAGTGATTTTTAAAAACATGGTGGCTTCTATTTGTAGATATTTTGATTTAATTGGTATGGGGTATGGCCCAAGCAGGTTTTTAGAATCTTTATGTGTTATTCCAACCAAGTATGTGAACTACTGATATAATGTATTGCCAATGAAAATAAATATTACCTACTATTTCTCTTATTGAAATAACAACTCCTACTGTTCACTGTGTATCCGGAGTGTCTGATATTGAACACCTACCCTCTGTAGCTTAGGGTAGTTTATATAGAGGGTCATTGTTGTATAAGGGGGAACAAGGCATGGGCAGAAAGGGAGAATAGTCTGAGAATTGAAGATTATTGGAAAGAACTAAAGGGTTTGATAAATTATGAAGAAAGAAGATATTTCTCCATGTCACCAGAGTTTGGACTTTGATGAGGCCTCATTAATTTGCTCAAATTGATTTTCTATAAAATATATATTCATATGCAAATGTCATTTCAAAATATATTAAAAGATAAAATTTGATGATTCACTATTCTGAATTATTTAAGCTGTGAGCAATAATCAGAGGTTTATTTTCTGAAAGGGAAAAACACTTCAGATTGTTGATCATGGCAATCACTACTCTAGGTAGATATATATTATAGCTTTGTTGTCTTTAATTTCAATGATTCTCTGAACTAAAACTTGTTGTAATACTACCCTTCATAATGGCCATTTGACCGGTTCTCTGATAAAAGAGCGAGATAGTAATTTCAAGATATATTTCCTACAGGACTCTGCTTTTGTGACTTTATCGATCTCAACATTATCTGAACTCTTTCCCCCCTAGTTTTGGGATATCAGATGAGACAGAGTTATTTTACTATCTCTTGGAGAACATCGATGAACTATTTTCACCCAATGCAGCATAAATTGTTTTGTCCGCAGTAGATTTCCACCCAAAGAAGGCAGACTCTGATTACTGGTTATTAAGCTTTTTTTCCCCCTGCCATATGTCTGAATGGGAACATGGTAGATTTTCCTTTGGGTTTCAACAAAGTGTTTTCTCAAACTGCAATGAAACTAGTTGATTGAAACACTATAATAACAGTAGTGATAGTAGATTGTTGCTGCCTCTTGATAAAACAGAAAAGTGGGGCATTTTAAGATCAGGGTAACTTTTGGATGAAGGGAGATGGCCTCAAAACCAAATTTCCTTTTAGCCCAATCCTATTTAATAATGAAGAGCATTTGCTTATTTGGGGTCTGTGCATAGAATATTAATTTATTTTTTCCCTTGAGACCTACAAGAAATACCCTAGAAGGAGGCAAAAAATGGCAGATCAGCACCCATGTTGGAGATGTGTGTGTGTACTTAGGTGGGAGGAAAATGTCTTCTTTTTCCTATTTAGTGGCATCCTCAATCCATTTGGGGTGATATTTAATGGGGCTTGTCATCAGCCCAGAAATGCATAAGAGAGAATGCATTAGTCACAATTTGTCTTGATAATATTCTCTTTGCTCATTCTGGTACAAGACACAGATGTATTCTAAAGAAGATTGTCTTTCTAGGAGAGCCAATCACAGTGGTTTCATGAGGATCAAAATGAACTTTGATTGTGATGTGATATAATTGTTTTATTCCTAGTCTGAAGTCAACAATGTTTAATTTAAAAGTAATGAGGGATTTTTTTATAAAACCATTAAGTCTTAGAGTCTTGAGTATTATGCAAACTGAGACTAAAAATTATGTTATTTAACTAAGTGTCCAAAATTATGGACAAGGGTAATTTCTACCTTAATATATGGGATTAACACAGTTAATTTTTGTTTTTCCCCAAAACATCTATATTTATTCTTTTGTTGTGGTAAAATATACATATCACATTTATTGTTGTAATCATTTTTAAGTGCATAGTTCTGGGTCATTAAGTGTATTCACAATTATATAACAGCCATCACTAAAAATATTTAGAACAGTTTCATATTCCTAAACTAAAATTTCATACTCATTAAATAATAACCCTCCATTTTCCACCTCCTACCACTTTCTATGAATTTAACTATTTTAGATATATCATATAAGTAGAATCATACAAATTTATCTTTTTGTCTTATAAATTGTTTTTTTTTTTTGGCGGTACTGGGGATTGAACTCAGGGGCATTCTACCTCCGAGCTATACCCCCAGCCCCATTTTTTATTCTTTATTTTTGAAACCGAGTCTCACTGAGTTGCGGAGTGCCTCACTAGGTAGCTGAGGCTGGCCGCGAACCCGGATCCTCCGGTCTCAGCCTCCCGAATGCTGGGATTACAAGCGTGCGCCACCACGCCCGGCTTATAAATTGTTTTTTAAGGCATCTAGTTTCAGAAATCATACAGTCATCATAATTTAAACTGTAAAGAGGTGAATAATGTTAACCTACTTTTATGGACGAGAGCTGATAACTAGAAAGCTATGTCAGAATGTGTTTTATCCAGTTTAAGACAGTCCGTTAAAGCACTGTGTATATCTACATTCACTTTAATGACATTTGGGCTCAGAAAGTCTCTAGCATCTCCCACTCATCATCTTCTACTTGTCCTGTACTAAGATGCCTCTACATGGAATGCCATCAATTAGAATCATGATGAAGATGGCTAATATTTCTTGTAAGCTTCCTATTTAATAGCTTCATACTAAGCTAGAGTTTATCTATTCCTGAATACGTAGGTTGATCTCACTTAGCAGGACACCTTGTAAGGTGGGTGCTCCAATGATCCACATTCATAGATGAGGAAACTGAAGTGTGCAGGGCAAGGTCACCTTCACTAGGCTGTACAGACTATAAGTAATACTAGGACAGTGAATAACAGCATTTGCCTGATGGACAGTTAGTAAAGATTAGTATGTTAAAATGAATTAGGTTGGATAGTATACTAAAACTAAAGGAATACATGAAATTCCTATTTTTTACTTTTGTCAATTATGCTATTTCCATTGGTAATTTAATTCCCTAATACATAAGGTGACACCTTCTTAGCATAAATCAATGATAATACTAACATGGCTAAATAAGAGGGTTGCAGTAGCATTCAGATGTATAAATTTTTTAAATGATTATCTTTGATTATCACCTGTATATATATTTATTTGTGGCACTGGGAATTGAACTCAGGGGCATTTTATCTCTGAGCTACATCCCCAGGCCTATTTTATTTTATTTTGAAACAGGGTCTTGCTAGGTTTCTGAGAGTCTCACTAGTTGCTGAGACTGTCTTCAAACCTGCGATCCTCCTGTCTCATCCTCCCAAGTACTGGGATTACAGGCATGCACCACCACACCCAGCTGCTGAGGATGGTTTTGAATCTGCAATTTTCCTATTTCAACCTCCCAAGTACTGGCATTACAGGTGTGCGCCACCATGACTGGATATCACCTATATTTTTGAATCTGTATTATTGTACATCTATGTTAGACACCGTACTATCTAAGGGGGAGGGATAATAGCAAGTTAATCACCAATATGGGCAGAGTA
This sequence comes from Graphiurus murinus, assembly GCA_004027655.1. NCBI lineage: Eukaryota > Metazoa > Chordata > Mammalia > Rodentia > Gliridae > Graphiurus > Graphiurus murinus. Next base: position 29,642 of record PVLC010001806.1, on the reverse strand, counting down.
ATACTGTGATGATGTTTTTAACTTATAGGAATTTGAAGTTTTGCATCCTAAGTCCATATCCTTGGGTAGATGAGCAGCGCCTATCTGGCTATGATTTTCTGTATCTTGGTTCTATTCTCAACTTGCCTTTCAATCAAAGCCATGTCTGTGTTGTACGTGTTGGTCTAAGGGTTCTCCCAATTCTAAGAGTCTTAATAGAGTGGGTCATTGGAATACCTTGCCAATTAGCAGGGTACAGCTGAATTTTCAGCCAAGAATTTGACGGAGAGGTCAACGGTTATTGAGTGATTGGCAGTGTCTCTATGATAAGGATTCAAGTAATAATTTGTTTCTCAGCCTTCTACATCATAGCAATCAGTGATTGTCACTTCCTCTTTGATAGCTCGACTCCACACATAGCATCGACAAATACTTCCATAGAGGCATCCTTTGTAACAGGTAGCAGGAATGGCTGCTGCTGCAAGACAACACATCATCTTTTAAAAAATCTTTGAGCCAGGCGTGGTGGCGCACGCTTGTAATCCCAGCATTTGGGAGGCTGACACTGGAGGATCCGGGTTCACGGCCAGCCTCACCTACCTAGTGAGGCACTCCACAACTTAGTGAGACCCTGTTTCAAAATAAAGAATAAAAAAAATCGGGCTAAGGGTATAGCTCGGAGGTAGAATGCCTCTGAGTTCAATCCCCAGTACCGAAAAAAAAAATTCATTAGAGTTGTATTATAGTTTGGCAATGTAGAGATTTAAACCCTAGATATAAGAGATTGAGTACACATATAGTTTTCATTTTTAGGATATTTATTTAATTTATCATTGGGAAACATGTTGGATCTTCTTTCTACTAAAGATGTTTGATTACTCTTACTAGATAATCTTTCCCCTTTTGGGTACAATTCTTATTTTTTTCTAAGACTACTACTAAGTTTACCTGTAAATTGCTTGCATCTGTTATTCTCTGCGTATATTAAATAGAAATAAGAATATGTCCTATATACACACAAGTTAATGAAACAAAATTGTCATGTAAAATACTATCCCTACTCTATATCATATAGAGAAGTGGAATCAATAATCAATAAGACACACACACACTTATTACAAGGAATTGGTGTACACTTAAATTTGGAGGAAAAGTCTTTAATATCAGGGGAAAGTTTTTTCCTGCCATAAACATTTGCACCAGAGCTGGACAGGTACAGGGCCAGAAGGATGACATGGTGTCCACCCCTAGGTTCTCTAGCAATAAGCATAGCTCTTGAAGCAGATCATCATTGGACAGAGCCTTTAAATCCTGCTTATTTTCATCCTATTACTCATGGCTGTCATCAGCATCTACTCTCCTGCATCCCCCCATCTCCTATTTCACAATTACTTTCTTCAAAATCCTCTTGCCTGGTGATTATATCCCCCACTTAGTCATCATAATTTTTACATAATGTATATATTGTTTGTAATGTGTCATTTTCCTTTATATTGTTACATTGTAAACATGCTGTGTTAAAATATGTTAAATTGGTTTAAACAAGTTTCTTTTTTAGATGCCTTTAATTTAGCTCACATTGGTCTAAATCCATGAAGAACCATATATTAAACACTCTTGAATAGCTTCTATGAAAAGAAACTTAATTTATGATGTTTAGTATTATACATTATACAGTTTCTTTATTTTTCACTCAGTTCATCATGCTGTGAAAATTCATGAATATTTAACTATTAAATGAAATGCAAAATTTTCATTATCATTTTATTGAAAACTTGACATCTTAAAATACCATACATACCATTAGTATTCTAATGCATTGTCACCTTATTGAAAAATGCTGCTAAAAAACAATACAGCCATTCAGAAAAAAAAAATTTTGTCCGCCCAAGGCTATTAACTATAGTTCTACACATACATTAGTGACAAATAAGTGAAGCAGCCAATGCTCACAAAAGATGTCACTAAAATGCTAGGAAACAACTGTAACCATAGAAACCATCTCACACTGCAATCTGAACATCTTTTGTCAGTGTGTGACTAGAAATGAGATGCTTAAAATCATTAGACTATCAAAAAATCTGAACATCTCTCCATTGAAATTTACATATTTAAATATTTTGAAACCTGCAAAAACTTCAACATGATACTTCTATAAAATATTGTTTCAGCTCCTAGCCCTCAACTATCAGTTTAGATATAACAACAAAAATTATACATGAAGACTTACAATTTTTCTCCCTCTTTCTTTAGGCTACATGCATTGTCTGAGGAGCCTAAACAAACACCCCAGAGAACAGAGGTTAGCTCCGAGGGCTGTCTACCTTCCTGCTCTAATCTTTACAATGGTGCCATTCTTCACCTTTCCTTTCTCTCCTGAACAATCACTGGCTTAAATTGTACCTGTTCCAGCGAGACAGGTTTGCAGGTTTCATAAGCCTTCATGACAGTAAGTACAAAATTGTCTTAGATAATGAGATATTTAAATAAAGGATTTGACAAACCAGTGTAGGAGAGCGTGAGTTTGGATGAATGCTGAGCAGCCTTTGCTGCCGTGGATATGGAACTGAATTTTTTCCCCTTGCCTTCATCTTCTCAGAAACTCCTGAAAGGTCTGGTTATTTAGCTGAATGCTCTGCATTTAAGGGGCAGTGGAAGTCATTTTCCTTGAAACCTCCATTTGAAACTAAAGGTTAAGAAACTCCTAGAGCAGCGTGGATGATTGAGATTTTAATGTTTCTAAGTTGTGGAAATTTAGAAACTCCCTTCCTCCTTCAGACATCATTCTAAAAACATTTGTGGGGCACCCACCATGGGCCAGGCACCTTTCTAGGCATCTGGGACCCAGCTGTGGGACTTACATCTTAGCAGGAGGGGACAGACAAGAAACAACAGAACAAGAACATAAGAAGTCTATATGTATGGTATTTTTTGAAGCACCTACCACATGCCAGTCACCACTGTATTGGCTTTGGGGCACTGGACGAGACAGGCATGGCTTTTCCTGGAGCTTTAATTCTGGAGGAATCATAAGTATTTAGCAAACACATGAATGCATACTGTGCTTAATCTTTGAGATGTTATCATGGGAAGGGGAAGCTCTAACCATCCATATTATTAGCAGTCAACATGACATAAATAAGAAAGCTCCATGGAGTAATTCTCATTGGTGACCATGTATCTAAAATATCTAGTTATCTATTTCTTCTCATTGTATTATTTCCCCCTGATTTCCAAATTCTCTTTCTATGGAAAACCAACCCCTATCCTTCATGAATAATTAAATTCTATTTTCCCACTGCCAAATAACAATGGTATTTTTTCCTATGAATTTTTATAGATCAAGCTCACTGGAGAGTTAATAATAATATGTAATATGCAAAATGTATATTTATAGACATAGATATGTATATATGTAAAATGTATATTTATAGACATAAATATGTATATATGTAAAACACACATGCATACACACTATCTTTTTGAGTACTTTCTCTGTTCTGGGCACCATCTTAAAAATCATCCATATTCTCATTTAAGCCTTAAAAGAGCTTGCTGAGATAGATGTTCATGAATTTTCAGGTAAGGAAAAGCAAGCATTAGAGCAGTATAGTAACTGCCTCATACTTAGCTAGTGGCTGATGTTACTGGGATTTGAATTTGAATCCGTCAAACCTCAAAGTCTATGCTTTCTGACCATTTTTGAGTCAGGTTGGGAGCAAGATCCTTCTTTCCCACCCATCATGTGCCCCAAGAGGACCCTCTTGAGTGACAAGTACTGTACTTTGTCATGGTGGTCACGAAGCCTCTTCTGTTCTCCTTTCTACTTACAACATCTCACTCTCTACACAGCTACAAAACCTTCAGGAACCCCAGTGTCTGTGTTGTCAATCTGCAGCTGGGATGAGGGATCAGGTTAAAGAGGGGAGGTTCTCATGACTGTTCACTAAAGACCTCCAGTACTCAGCATGTTTAGTATCTTAAAGTTGCAAGGGACCAGGAGGATATCTAACACTTTTTATTGATGAGAAAATGGAGATTTAGAGTTGATATAAACTGCCTAATTACCTCACTTGCCAGTTAGCACAGAGCCAGCTTTGAATCCAGGAACTGTATACCAAGCATGCACTCTTGAATAAACTGGAACTTGTACATGCATGTTGTGTGTGTGTGTGTGTGTGTGTGTGTGTGTGTGTGCAAATATGCACAAATAACCAACATAGATGCAATACATATGTACTCCCTGTATATACTGACAGTTCTCTGTGTTTTAAATTTGAATTCCAGTATACATTTTATTTCTGGCTTATCAACCTTCTTTCTTATCTGATTTCTTTTGTGATTGTTTTGACTGCCAACTATAATGTCACAGGCATCAGTGATTCATGGGAGGGCACCAGAGAAAGAACTAGAGAAATGATTTTTTAGTTTCATTCATCAAGTCCTCCATCTCACCGCACCCCTCAGTTCCTCCCACAGAGGCAGTGCTGTTGTTTGCACCATTAGAAACTCCAAATGGAGACAGGGCTGTGCAGATTCACTGGAGGTATGAATTCATTAGCGTTTTATAAATTCCATGTATTACACATGCATGTGTGTATATTCTACATACATATAAAATAAGCATCCAGTAAGAAAGCCCACATATGCCATTCTTTTTCAAAGTATAAATGTGCTCTAAAATTGATACTAAACCATTTCAGATAATAGAGAAGATAATGCTGAGTATTAAAAGTTCCTGAGTAAGTGAATAAAAGTACAAAAATTTAATAAAAATGGGACAACTTACTCTTTGCCTTACTATTCCAGAGTGGGCTTTGATTCCATTCTTCAATCACCAGAATGATATCAAATCTAAACTGTAAGTGGTTTTTGTCCACATTGCAACCTAATATCCAGCTGTTTGCTTTTCTTCTCGCACCCTGTGGTACACCCACCTCTACCTGAGGGCAGGAAGCACTATTAATCATTCTTTTGCTCATTATTGAACAGGCTTCTCAGTGCCTCTGCCCCCCAGGGCATGGGGAAAACCTGCTTAGGCAGACCACCCAGGATTCCACAGAAAAGTGGTCAGTCTGAATGCAGGTGGTTGGTCTCCTGCTCAGGTTTCTGTTAAGACCATTAGCTTTGCCCTGATGGGTACTTAAGAACATTAACCCCTTCATCCCCAAGCCTTCCAGACATTGGAGAACTTTTTGAGTGTTCAGGAGAATTGTTCCTATTCCTGGAGAATATTGGGAATCAGCAGCTCTGGTTCTGATGAGAAAATACCACTCAGAAAAAGTCCAGGCTAGGATCCACATCAGGGCCGGTAAGTTCCAGCAAGTAATTCCCGGATAACTGAGAAGTGCTCTGAATAATGGAATCAGAGATCCAGCTGTATTTTTGAAGACTTTGGGAAAATTTCTTTAGGATCACAAGGGTTTCCTTCCTCAGTTTTCCAATGACTTAAGACTTACCATTATGGCTTTATTCATTTTGCTTAAGATTTTGCCACCTGTAAGGAGAAGAGATGGCACATTAGGCCATCTGAATTAAGTAAACCTTTGAAGGAGAGGCCTGATGAGACTTTTTCTAAGGTTCTGATGGAAGGAGTGAAAATACAAGAAGGAAGGGATGGAGTGAAGGCAAGTGGAAAGGAAGAAGGAAGGAAGGCTGGATTTGTGGAAAGTGCTTCCATTATTGGTAAAGGTGATGATAATCCAGAGTGAAAGCAAGAGTCAGAAACTAGTGAGAGACTGATTAGTGAGAGACTGATAAAGCACATGATTGATTTGCTTTAAATACAAACACCCGAACAAAAAAAATTGTTGATTTTTGTGGCACATATACTAAGGGATGAAAGAGGTTGATGTCAGCATAATAAACTTTTGGTTAGTAGTGCAGGCATAAATCAATATTTTTGTTTGCATATGATCCAATTTCTTTGTTGACATCCTCTCTTTTTTTCCAGTAACATCTTCCATAATGTGCATGAAGAATGGAAACTTAGTAAATATTCATCAAAATGAATTAAATTGAAATACTGCTAAGCAATTTCTCTTGTGTCTTCAGATAATACTATCACCTTGACGATAGACCCAGGAACTCCAAATGCACAACTGAGTGAAAGTAAAGCTCTTTTTACTGGATATACCCTACCTTGCAGATACCAATAACCTCTCCTCTATTCAGAACATCTTTGTCATCTTCTGTGTAGTTCTTCCATGTTTTTTCAGTTGAAACCTCTCCATTTTCAATGTCTCACACGAAGTCCTTTCTCTTCTGGCTTTCAGAGTTACTTTTCAGATTAAGTGTCTTCTATTAGACTTTTATCAACTAATAAAAAGTAACCAGTGCTAAACCTGGGTTGTTCACCTTTTTTCTGTGCTTCCATACAATAGTTCTAAACTCAGCCACCCTGGAATACACTGAATTTTGATTAATATAGAGACATCTAAGAGATAATGTGTAGTTGATAGAGAAGAAATCTGGTGGTGTGGGATGAATGAGCTTTGGGAAAGGATTGCTTGCTGACACCAAGCTCCTGGCTTGAAGCTTTACATTTGGTGACAGAAACATGGACTTGGGGATAGGATGTCAATCATATGTAATAGAAGCATATTAAGCATCATTTTGGAGCTAATTATATACTATGTATTGAGACAGTTCTAGAAGATATACCAGGAGCATAAGAATTGGTTTCTAAAATCTGGGGACAAAAACGTCCATATCTCTTATTTTTCTTCCAAAAGATTTGCATTTTCTTTTTGTGTCTACTCCTGGGAGTTTATATACCCTAATAGAATTCTAGGTCCAAATTTCATATCCAATCAGGATAAACCTGGTGTTTAGTTCCTGCATTGCTACCTTTAATTCCCATTGCTACAAAGTGTGGCTATTAACATGATCTTCATAGATGATAGTGATGGTATCCTCACTAACCAAATCACTTTACCAGCCCCCATGGTCCTTGGATGGAGGATGGTGATCTTGGAGGGAGAACAGAGTGAGGGTGGAGGGAGAATGATTAACCTTAGGTAAGAGGCCCAGGATCATCCTGAATCATCCCAGAAGCATGGATTTTGGATCATCCCAGAGTCATGGCTCTCAAAGATCAACTCTTTCAATCCCATAAACCAAGGCACCCATCTGGCCATGTACACTGCATCAGAGATAATCTAGGTAGTCCCTCCTGCTGAGGGCTTGAAACACCTGTCCTTCTCTTATAAAAATCTATCCCCTAGAAGCTGGATAATTTTACCTTTTCAACCCTTAAAACACAAAACGTCTCCTTAAATCCCTTTCTTTGACAATAAAGCTAAACATTGTTTCCCAAGAGAAGTGCTAATCTTACCCATCTTCATTATTTCCAAAGGTAGGGGACTAGAGCTAAGTTCTGTGGCTCAGAAGTGAATTATCTTCCTAAAAATTATCAAGGAGACAGCCAGGCGTGGTGGCGCACGCTTGTAATCCCAGCATTCGGGAGGCTGAGACCGGAGGATCTGGGTTCAAGGCCAGCCTCAGCTACCTAGTGAGGCACTCCGCAACTTAGTGAGACTCGGTTTCAAAATAAAGAATAAAAAATAGGGCTGGGGGTGTAGCTGGGAGGTAGAATGCCCATGAGTTCAACCCCCAGTACCGCAAAAAAAAAAAATTATCAAGGAGACGTTTCAATATCTCCTCTCACTATAGCTTAGAAAAAAAAAGTCCAAATCTCAGTAGACCATCTATCTACTTTGGATACTGCCAGGGCAACTTTATAAATTCTACCTTGAAATCTCTCTGGTGGCATTGTTTAAATAACAAATTTAAAGTATTTCTGTGAGTATGGTGCAAGCCAGGGTTTTTTCATTTTTTGTGGCTCTTTATAAAAATGGCTGATAGAATTTTTTAGAATTTTTAGTTGGAAGAGATTTAGAGATGCTTCAATCCAGGATAAATCTAACAAAAAGGATTTAGGGTAACTATTTTTCTCTACCATGTCAGACATCACTAATCAATCATAGAACTTTTTTCTGATGAACCCTTATTCAACCTTGTAATCCTTCCCTATTCAGGTTTCCAGAAAGATTCATCCATTTGATCAGAGTTAGTAAGCAAAACAAAAACAAACAAAAAAAAACCGATTATTTTATTTTCCACCCAGATCTAACTTGACCTCCTTTGGGGGAAGGAGGGAAATTAAGAGCAAGAGAGGGAGTAAAAGGAAAATGAAGAGGAAGAAAGGAAGAAAAGATGAAAGAAAAGGGGGAAGAGTAAAGGGTAAGTGCTTGGCCATAATTATATAGTTAGTAATTACTAGAGTCAGACCTAATTGTTGCCCAAGACCCTTTTTTTGGTATGATTGAGACTATGATCATTATTATGCTATTCATTAACATTTTTATTAATTAATATTAATAGAATTTGGTCCACAGAACTTATACTGAATAATAAACTCCCCTTAGAAAGCAATCCCATTGATAAGTTGTAGCATCATCCCATATAGTAGATCTGAAGAACTAGAATGAGAGGAAATTTTTAGTCCTTTAATTTCCAAGCAACTTTTGTTTCACCCCACTGGGAGCAGAGCTACTAATCCCACAGATTCGCAAGCTGAGAAGTGACGGTGCAATTGAGTTGCAGTTCTTTAATGTTCATGAGAGCCTAACCACCAAATGGACTCAACTTTCTGCTGTCACTCTCTATAGGGAAGCTGAAAGCAGGTCAAGTGTGTGGGCTCATCATTCAGCTATTTTGGAATAAATGGTCCACTTAGGCTGGGTCTCTACATAAAGCCACATCAACTCATTGAAAAATGAAAAATTAGGTCAATCACCTAGCTATTTTGATACCAAATGAAAAGTCATCAGTGTGTCCATTTTGAGTTGTAGGCATAAGCCATTGCAATCCATTATTTGTGGTACATATCATCACTAAATGCTAGAAAGACCTTTGATTCGATAATCATACACAATATTAATGAATACTTTTCTTACACCACACACATTGGTAAATCCTAGCACTTTTAAAATATGTTATCTTATTTAACCCCAACAGTAACCCTATGAAGCAAATTGTATTTTCTTGACTTCAGAAATAAGTGAAATAAATAATTGAAAAACATATTTATCTTTCTTCCCTATTAACATTGGGTTATATATTTCATAGAATAACTATTCTTTTATGCTTGAGTTGATGGTAAGCCTGAGAAGTTTCTATTAGAAAATGGATCAATGTATAGGGTTTTGTCATGCACTGTCATTGCTTTGATTTCTGAAATTCTTCAGAGTAAAAAGAAAATTTAGAAAAATGGCCCAAGATCTAAAATCTACTCTAGAGATCTAGAATCAGGAAAATTGAGACTTGGGGGGAGTTATGGCTCTTTATCTTGGATCTTATATTTCCTGACACCCTTAATGACTTGAGGCCACAGTGATGGAATTTATACCTCATTTGCATTTCACCCAGCTCATTCAAGAGGAGCAGAGCCATGAGTGGATACAGAGTGAGACAACTTAGATGATCTACCTGCCAAGATCATCCAAAAAATGTACAAAAACTAGAAAAAGTATACCACTTATTGCAAACTCTTCAACATTTTTATATACATGAAATGAAGAAATTAAGCAAGATAGAGGGAAGCCTTGAAGGGAAAAAGAAGTCAAAATAAATCAGTCAATAAGCAGTTTAAGAGAGGAGCATGTAAGGAAGATACAAATATACTATCTTTTTGGATAGATGATGATAGAAAAGTGGTAGGTTGATTGTAAGTGTGCATGAGTCTTAAGTCATTTTAATATCTGAAGATCCTCCGTCTTTGGCTCCAACAAGTTGTCTCTTTTAGTCAGTAATATGTCCTGATAGATGGGGCTCCCTTCAAAGTTTGCAGCTACGATAATAGCTGAGTAACCCGCTATCTCTCTCCAGCTCTATGCTTTGGACATAGGCAGATCTACATGCCATTTTTTTTTCTGTGGTCAGGACAATGCTGAGAGTTAGAGACTTGTGCAGCATACAACCTTATATGAGATGGCACATAAAGTCCTATTTTCAGACCTGCACATTGGTCACAGAGGTGGAAAAGATAGTAAGTGTATGTGCATGCATGAAGATGAAAGAGAAGAAAGAGAAGGCATGTAGCACATGCAGTGGAAATTCTACAGAAAGTAGAAACTATAAAACACCCCTTTGATACTGAGGTCAATGACTAAGAAATGTTTGTCCAGGAACAGTGTTTAGCCGGGGAAATAATGTTTGGTCAGGGAAAGTAGACAAACTATATTTTATCCCATTCTGGATCAAATCAATTCCTTAGTAGTCTGAGAGGTATAAGGTATTTATCACAGTATTAGCTCCTTCAGACTTTTGGAAGACCTTAACTTCCAGCTGCCTTCCCTGGAAGAGCCAGAGATCAAAATGGATCAGCAAGACAAAAATGATTAATACAATCGTGGATGTTTAAAATTCAGATGGAAGTTACTATACTGATGCAGATCATCCCAAAAGTTAGAGAGGGCTGCTGATACCAGCCCAATCAAAGAATTTCACCTTAGTAGCCAATGTGTCTCAAGTGCTATTGTGAATCAGTTGCCAAGAGATTTAGCCTCTGGCTAATGGAAAAGAATAGGCAAGAAGTCCAAGTAAGGTTATCAAATAAAAATGTTTTAAGTGCTTCTTCACTTAAAAAGTCACTCAATGATCTATTTATCTATCTATCTATCTATCTATCTATCTATCTATCTATCTATCTATCTATCTACCTATCTATAGACTGAACTTGGATTGGTTTAACTTTGCCAAATGTTGTCATCATCTTTGAGTCACTGATGCTATATGAAGCTGCAATTTTCCATCAGGGAACTTTTTTTTTTTTTTTGGTGAGATAAATGTTCTTTTTTGGAAGTCCTCACTCAACTCTCTGTTCTCTAGCCTTTTATTCAGCTCACTATTTTCCTAAGCATGAAGTTCAACCACTGGAGATTTCACTGACATCCAACTGCAATCACAGTCTTTGGAGGATAGAAATAATTAAACTAGATTATATTCATATTTCATATCTTTTTATAACTTCCTATACTTTAATACACCCACAGCGACAGGTAAAAGTGAGTCAAGATTTCCATAAAGAGACATTTCACCCTGTGTCTAATTGAAAATGCAAAATAAGAAGTGCGTTTTAGCAAAGAAACCACATTGGAACTGAAGCCCTGGCATACAAATGAGTTTGCGCTTCAGAAAAAGGCATACATGAATCTATTGTTTAGTATTATAAAATCTATTTCCTGTTACTTTGCTGGGGGTAGGGATGAAGGAATGGAATATTTACTAGTTACTTGAGCTTGGACCAAACTGTCAATGTTCAGAGCTTGAGTTTTAAGAAATTGGATACAATTGCTCAGGAGACTGGATACAATTATTTTAGTATCTCTTCCAGTTTTCAAATTCCATGATTCAGTCCTATAAATCATAGAAACATTCTTTATAAGATCTGAGTGCCCTAGAAGGAAGGAAAGTTTTCAGAAGATGCCCCAACTTAATTTATGATGCTCATTATTTTCCTTATATTTTTGTCTATGAGTAACAAAATCATTTCTCCTTTGAAAGAGTTTGATAAAGTTCTCTGAGCAGCACGGTACATGACATGTGAGAAGATTTCTACATTTCACAATTATGTTTTCCTAAAGTCAACCCTAGTCACCTTTAGTGTGTATTTCTTGAGCAGAGAGAGTGAAGCACATGTACATGTAGAGAGCTCAACAAAAAGCAAGGGTAGGTCATGAAGAGTCTTATATGTTGTAAGAGAGTGGCTTGGACCTCTCAGCACCTTACTAAAGGTGATGAAAAGCAATCACTTTGTGTGTGTGTGTGTGTGTGTGTGTGTGTGTGTGTGTGTGTGTGTGTGAGATACTGGAGTTTGAACTCAGGGACATTATACCTCTGAGCTACACTCCAGTCCTATATTTTTTCTTGAAACAGGATCTTATTAAGTTGCTGAGGGCCTTGCTAAATTGCTGAGGCTGACTTTGGATTTCCAATTCTGTTTTCTAAGCCTTCTAAGTATTGGGATTACAGATATGTGTCATTATACCTGGCTATCAAACACTTTTTTTTTTCGGTACTGGGGGTCAAACCTAGGGAAATTCTACCTCCAAGCGCACCTCTAGTCCTATTTTTATTCTATATTTTGAAACAGGGTCTCGTTAAGTTGCTGAGGGCCTCATTAAGTAGTTGAGTCTGGCCACAAACCCAGATCTTCTGGTCTCAGCCTCCCAAACACTGGGATTACAAGCGTGGGCCACCTTGCCTGGCTTATCAAACACTTTTAATGAGAGGAGTGAGATAGAAATGATATGATTTGTAGTTTACAGAGAAAACTCTGGCACAGAGTAGAAAACAAACAGGTGTGGAGATAGCCCCGAACCAGTGTGATCCAGTGTGATCCAGTGTGAGGATATTATAGACCGAGTCCAGGCAGAAGATGAAAAAGTAACCAAGGCAGGACCAGTGGTGATGGAGGGAGGAGGATGAACACAATGGTAAGTTAGGGGGAAGAATTGACAGTGTTTAGTTGTTTCATGCATGTGGAAGATGAGGGAAAAAGAGGAGTTGAAAGAGACCCTTGGCTTTCTATCTTGGGAAACTGAAGAGATAATGGATATTTGGTTAGAGGAAATAATGGACTCAGTTTTCTGCATGGTGAATGAAAGTGTATCAGGAATGGTCATGGGGAGGAGTAGAGGTGGGGGCAAATGTTGACTTTAAGCAGAGGGAGAGAAAGAAATCAAATAAGAGGCCTTGTAGACAGAGCTGTGGAATTAAAGGCATTTCTTATAGCTGGCTGCCTTTGGCTTGCTCACCTGATACCTCAAGAGCTTATGATAGGGGAGAGACAGAGAGAAATAATGACACTACATAGAAGAGCCTGCATTGTGCTTCTCACCTCACCATATTCCTGATGCCAAGCACGATGCCTGTCAAGTGAGAGGCCATCCAGTGCTTGCTGAATGAAGGGGAAAGTTCATCAGTTATAAAGCAAAAGCGGAACCATGGGCTATTTCTGAGTAGAGAATAAAAGTCATAATATTTCACAAATAAATTAGCTTTTAATCTTTGTCATGAAGGAGAATGGGTGAGAAAATCAGAAGCAATGAGAATGGCATTATAAAGGCATTTTAATATTCAATGAATCTGTCTTTTACTTTGAGTGCTTGAGGAAGAAGACTCCTTTTCAGACAGTGGTACTGAACTCTATTTTGGTGTGGATTATCACATAAGAATATATTTTTTTTAATTCTTAAAAGACATTGGTTCTTGAAAATATGTCTCTATTTCATCATTTGTAGGCTGACTATGTTACCATACTTTGTACATAAAATAAGCATATATGGTGTGCACTGTTTCCCTCACTTAAATGAAATGGGGAAGATAATTCAACTAAGTGATTACTCAATCAGCAGGTGAGTGTTGTAGTGATGCTCTTAGGTGAACCACTGCATCAGCCCTGATGAGTACACTCTGATAATGCTGAAAGATCTAGGCTTTGGAATGAATACGTATGGAATAAATTGTTTTAAAAACTACTATTAATTTTTAAAAAAACATACTGTAGAGCTGAACAGCGATAAATATGCATGTTTTCAGTCTCCTCCTCCTCCTCCTTCTTCTATTTTTGTGGTACTGAGGATTGAACCCAGGGACATTCTATCTCTGAGCTACAGCCCAGCCATATTTTATTTTTTATTTTGAAACAGGGTAAGTTGCAGAGGACCTCACTAAGTAGCTGAGTCTGGCGATCCACCTATCTCAACCTCCCAAGTACTGGGATTACAAGCGTGTGCCACCACATTCGGCTATGTTTTCAGTCTTCTTTCAACCTTTACCAACTATAGTCCAGAACCTTGTCCTTAGGTATCAACATTCTGATATCTTGTAATTTATTTATAAAAAAAAGTTGAACAAGATTCCCTAGACCATTTGTCACATATTTTCTCTTCTTTAATTAAATATAGTTTTTAAAATATACTTTTATTGGTGCATTATAGTTTCACATCATAAAGTAAATCATGTTGACAATGACATACATGCACACAGCACTTGATGATCTGTTCTGATGTGTCAAGCATAACATCATGTATCAGGAGAAATATTTGGGCCCACAAGGAAATTGCAGACTAGGAGAAACAAAATTCACCCAAATGAAAAATAAAAAGCAACCAACAAACAAGTTCTGTGATTCTGATTATTAAAGTATGATAGAATTCTAAAGGAAAGTAAATTTTCTTTTGAGCTATTTGCCTTGTTGCATGTTTGTGACAAATATCTCAGTATGCCCATGAGCCAAAAATGTACATCTGATGTGTTTAATTTTTTTGTGTGTGTTAGTGTAGTGCTAGGGATTGAACCCAGAGGTGTTCTAACCCTGAGCTACATCCCAGCCCTATTTTATTGTTTTTAAATTTTGAAACATGGTCTCACTAAATTGTGGAGGGCCTAAGTTGCTGAGGCTGACTTCAAACCTGCAATCCTCCTGTCTCAACTTCCCAAGTACTGGGATTGCAGGTGTGTGCCAGTACCCCTGGCAAGGTGTTTACATTTTATTCATCTAATACTACCGGATCTCCCAGACACCCTGAGAAGATGAGGTTTTCCTAACAGAGTTGATTAATGAACACTTTCAGAAGGCTTGAATTATTGAGTGTTTCCAATGTCACATTCTGCCAGTTTGATTGGAGAATTCTGAGACCAAAAAGACACAGATCCTGCCCTCCAGGTGCTTCATTTGGTAATGAGAAGAGTGAGAGTACATTGGGAGTTAGATAAGTTCCAATGCCTGTGCTCTAGTCAGAGTTAGTGAAGAATCAAGAAGAATGAAATAAAAGTGCTGTGGTTGATAGCTTTAGTCTCTCAAACCATCAGACAACATAATGGTGAGCACTTTCTATGTGTCTGTTACAATGGGGAATAAAAAGGCAGAGAACATGATCATTTTCAACATCTTCATAGGAATAAACATAAAAATGAGGTTTATTAACTTTTTTAAATGTAAACTTTCAGTTTATACTTAGAAAACATCATCACTTCTTAACTTTGAAAGACTCACAGAGTCAAGCTGTGTTTGATAACAGTATTGTGTTTCTATCTACTGTCTGAGCTCAGGACCTGGGGCATTTGTCCTTTTTGTCTGAGAGTCAAGTGCTTCTGAGGGAGCAGACAGACCACTTCATGGTTTTCTGCTGTTTCTCACATCAGTGACCACTCTGGTTAGAGCACTACTGCCACCTGGTTTCCAGTGCCACCACCAAGGGGATGGGTGGTGCCCAATTCCACTTTGACTTGCTGTTGACTCCCATGAGCAAATTCAGTGGAGCAGCCCTCTGTGGTTCTCACTGTTCCAAAGATTCCGTGGATCCTGCTAACACAGATCAGCTTGAGGGCTCCTGAAAGAAATATATAGGTCTAGGAATCCTGGCCCTAGCCTGTGAAGTTCTTATCATGTGAATCACAAAGAGCCGCTCCGGAACTCAAGTGTTCAAAGCCTGGTCCCCAGCGCAGGAAGGTTCAGAGGTGGGGCTTGGCTGTAGGAGTCCGGCCTCTGGGGGGCGTGGCCTCAGGACTTTATCTGTCCCTGGTCCTCTCTTCTCACTGTGTCTACTTCTGGCCACCATGAGTAGAGAACGGTTTCCCTCTGCCACACCACTGCGATGTTTCTGCCTTGGAGTCGGCTGACCAGGGACTGAAAGTCTGAAATCATGAGCCCAAATAAACCTTTCCTCTAAATTGTTCTGGTCATGTATTTTGGTCACAGCAATGAAAAATCTAGCAATACCAGTCACCATTATGGCAGCCACCATCTATCTCGCTGTTGTTGGGATGCAGCCACATGAGATGCTTACCCAGTATGATAGGAGGAATACTGGTTTCAAATTGGAAAGTCCTCAGGTGACAACCACCATCAATTTCCATACATATGATTATATCGGAGCCTCCGTCCTAGTCAAGTTGGCAGGTGATTGAGGTCAACTGGGAGGTCCCAATGAGACCAGTCTAAGAACTACCCACTCAACACTCAAAGCTGAGAGAAATAACAAGCCACTGAGTTTCATAATAGTGTGTCAAGCATCAATATATAACTAAAACAGAAACCAGTGCACTTCTTTTAATCACTTTTCTAGAAAATGCATATAAAACACTCAAGGTATTGCTTAGCACATAGAAGATATTCATTAAATGATCATTCTCATCATTATTATTGAATCTGGAGGAAAAGTGCACATCTTCCTAGATCTCACTAATTAGCAATGATGATAAATGACAATGGGTTAAAGAAACAGATGTTGTAGGAATTTAGGAGGCATTCTCTTTGGGATGGGAGGGTAGGGTGACATTGGAGCTAGCCCTTGAAGCATGCAGGTGTTTGGAAAACCTGCAGAAATCTCATTGTCTGGCAAATCTTTGCCAGGCTCAGCTTCTAATCATTAAACTTACAACCACTACCCAACTTCTTTTTACTACTTCTCATGTTATTAATGTGAAAGAATATGAGCCCCTGCTAGCACTCTCCAAAGTTACAGAATTCTATTAAAAAACAAGAGAATTTTATTAAAAAATGACTACCATGGAAGGAGGAAGTTAAACCAAAGTGTAGGCAATTACCTGAAGGCCTGTTCTCTGATTTCCCTTGGGCGGTTTTCTGGAAGGTGCTGGCATATGAGTCAGTGCACAATCTCATGACTGGGAGAGAGGTCATCAAAAAGAGGATATGCTTTTTCTTCACAGAAAAAAGAAGGCAGATCAACTGGAAAGTATTAAACTCTCTCAGTAACTAGAAACATCTTGAAATAACTTAGAAAAGATTTCAAGTCATTGCTGTTTTGATATTGCCAAGAGGTTAGTCTAAGTGCCATTGCCTTTGAAAGAATTTTTTTTTTAAACCCAAAGATAAGTTAATCATTAAATGGCAATTTGGTCCAATAAGCAGGAGTAAGGCAGTATCAGCATGAATTTCAAAAACCTGCTAAGAGCTATAAATATAGCCTGCAATATTTTGCAATATCTAAAGTGTTTGGCCTAATGTTGAACATGCTCCATTGTTCAAACCAGCTGTGTTCTTTCACTCTTTCATTTCTATAAAACTAGGATAAAGGCTGTCAAAGCAAGCGCGGCAGCAGCAGCAGCAGACTTTCTTGCTGAAAAGTTCTGTGTACGCAGTACATAGCAATCTCGAGATGGAACTTTGAATGTTTCAAACCAGAACAAAATCTTCATCTAATTATAAGTGAACTATATTAAGCACAAAAGGCAATTTCAAATTATACTGAAGAAAGTTACATTTTACTCTTTGCTTTCAAAATGCATTTATCGCAATTTCACAAACTAATTGCAAATTCATTTTGCTTAATTTTCTTAGGTTATTTCTTTTATTGCTTTCAAGTGCTCTGCATATTTCTGAACCATTGAAATCCATAAGGGAGATTTAGAGTGGGTTTTTGTTGTTGTTGTTGTTGTTGTTAATTTGTATTTAAAATGTAGAATGGGAAATGAATATTTTTTTTTATTTCTTATTCTTGGATTAATATGGTGACCACTAAACCAGCTCTGCCTATTATAGATGCATTGAAAATAAAGGGAGGCTAAATCAAATAAAGGAGAAGTTACCAGTGATAAGCACATTTGGAAAATTGGACTTGGAGAAAGAGATTACAATTTCAGAGGCACACTCAAATGGATTTGTATGTACCCATCTTCATTTATACCTATACGATTCCATGTCTTTGTATAGCTTTGCATGGTTTTGAAACAGAAGAGGCTCTGCATTTTCCACTAAGGTTGATTATATACTATGGAGATTAAGAAATGGTCCATCACAGACTGAGTGATTGGCTCTGTTTACTGTAATTCCAGTTTGTCTCTCCCAATTACATGCTTTGCCTAGGATAAAACAATTCTAAAGTCTAAAACTCCTGCACCCCATCATCAAATACAAGTTGGTGCATAAGAAATAAGTTTTACTCAGCTGCTCAGTGAGGCCCTCCACAACTTAGTGAGACCCTGTTTCAAAATAAAGAATAAAAAATAGGGTTGGGGATGTAGCTCAGAGGTAGAATTCCCCCGGGTTCCATCCCTAGTACTGCAAAAAAAAGAAATACCTTTTAGTTATTTTTTATTTGCAGTCTGCCCTCCCCTTGCACCACTAGCAGGGATGGTAGAGTGGCCAGCATGCAGCCATCTGTGACTTTGTTTTGGTAGATCCACAGACAAATCACCTTTCTGGTAGGGCTGAGTTCATTGTACACTCTTATAGCTGTCTTAAGTCAAAATGTCAACTCCTAATATGTCTGTGCTGTAGCGTGTTTGTGTTTGTGTGTGTGTGTGTGTGTTGGGTATGGAGGGAGGAAGGAAGAGTAGGGGTAGAATCAGTTCAGCATTTTATTTGCTTTGGGGCAGAGAAGACAGCTACTGTGATTGGTATCTAGCCCACATGTTTATTATTATTAGCTATCTCCATATGACTGAGTACATTGTTTATGTGCTTCTTAATTAATTGACCCCCAATACTCGGAAGTGTGCGTCTTCATTCTTCACCTTGTGGATTTTATCAGTTTTTTATTGGAAGGGAATGTCATTAAATTCTAATCATAACCTACATTTACATAGCACCTTCAATGCTTTCCTACTGAAGGAACTTAAAATACTTTGAAATTTCTCTAAATAGATGGAAGAGCTATAGATATCTTTCTCAGTGTCCTGAAATATCTATCATCTTGCCTATAATTAAAATAGAGTCATTCTTAAAACATAGCCATGGAAAATGAAAAGCATTATCTCCTTGGTTGGAGCCGGGATTACCCAAGCATTTTGAATCTAAAGAACCAGTCTAGGTGACAGAGATCCAATTCACAGTTATGTTGGTACCAGTCCCACTCTTGCTTGGCTCACCCCCTTATGGTCATCTTGTCTACCACATACCCTAGAAAACAGTCTTCTTTTTAAATTTTAAATAAGGCAAGCTGTTTCTCCCCTGCCCTGGCTTAGTTGATAGCTCAAGTTTATGGCTTTGCTCTTAATTAGTAACTATTGGCTTCTCAGGTTCTTGCTGAAGACACAATCTCAAACTTTCTGTTGCTCAACTCTGAAAGAAATAGTCATCACACAGAATGGCTTGAAGGGTTTCCAGACTACTCATTCCTCTAGATATTTATATTTCCCAGTAGGATCAATTCAAACCACAAGGAGCTGAGTAGTTTAAGGATCTTAAATTTACCTTCTCAGATTATTTTTTCTGAATGTTATTTGCTCATTTATTTTTCTTATTCAAAGATGATTCTGGACACTTGCTTTCGCTGAGCTGAGCTTGCTGTCACACCATCCTCTGGTTTGAGGGAAGTTGAGGGACAAAGTCACAGGAAGCTTGCTCTCTTTATCTCAGGGGTGTCACACAATGTTCCCTTTCTGTGGATCTGACGGAGATATTTCTCTCTGATCTCAGTTGCAAACAAGTATGACTTCTTTATAGCAATTGCATTGTCTTTATATAGTGGACAGTATGAATCACATTCTATTTTCCCTTTTTTGGCTGCTCACAGACTCCCATTCAAATTTGTAGTTCCCCTCAAGGAGACATGCAAACTTTATAACCTGCATTTCTCTTATGCTAGTCTTTCCCTTGGCTTTATTCGACTTTTCTACTCTTTTTTTCTACCCTCTCCCCACTCCATGCCCACCCTCTGCAATTGCCTCTTATTATCTTAGCATGATTTTTTGAGGCTGTCTTGTAAACTTTTCAGAATAAGAAGTAGTAGGTATAAATAAGCAAATCAATAGCAAGGAAAAGTATTCAATGGATCTCCAAGGGTGCCTGGATTATTTCACCTACAGCTAAGACAAAACAAACTTAGTCACTGCTACCAAGCTGTGTGGCATCTGCAAAGCCTGCCATTGGGGACCTGGGGCTTTAGACATTGTGGTAAGTGGTTCTACTTAGATGTTCAAGAGGAAAAGGCTGTCTCAGCTCAAGTGGGTGAATTCCAATCTTCTCCCTTCCTTGTGTTGGATACCAAAATTCTAAAAGAATGAAATGGGATATTTGGAGGGAATTCCAACTTTACCTTAGTGAAGACATCACAAGAAGCTCCGTGTGGTTTCTATGGCTGATGTCTCAGTCTTCCACGTGGAAGGAAGTCCTTAAATCAGAAGAAGGAGGTAGAGCCAGGCACCTGAAGCCCCATTAGGCAAAAACAACCCCATTCAGGGAGAGTGACTGGTGGCCACTTATGGAAGAGAAGAGAAGATAGTCTCCAAGGACACTGATTTAGGCAAAACAATTGCCACCAAGGTTCTTGGAAGTATCAGAGGCCCAGTGATCATCAGTCTAGGCCAGGATATTTTATGGGGCATTAGTCTCAGATAGTTGGAAGCTAGAGAGCCCATCAATTTTAGGACTGTTGTCCTGGGGTTCGGTGAAATGATTCCATTCCATCCTTTGCATGCCTGGCACACACTTAAACCCTTTGCAGCAAGTCTATGCAATTGTGATCTATTTGGAAGGCAGGACAAATACTGTCAAATTGCAGCTGTGGGTTCAAGAATTTGCTCTGACACTATTCATGGCCAGATTTCTGCCCTTTACCTAGGTTTCTGTCAAGAAGTTGATTAGAGCCAGTCTCATCTTATAGTACAGTTATGACCTTAGATCCCTTCTATTTTTGTGACATTATGCATCCTGGGAGTCAAGACAGTGAAACAAGTCAGCAAGATATATACCAAATACCTGCTGTGAATCCCAACCTGTGCCAGAGCATATGAAAAACAAATATGTCAGGAGTGCTTCCTCTTCAGGAGCTTATGTACAACTTAGCATTATATGTACCTGAACCCAAGGCTTGTTTATATTTGCAACTCTCTGTAGGCATCTGATGACACACACATGCAATGACTCTGAAGACTACGGTGGACCCCATGCATAGGAGAAGGTGTTCTTTTTTTAAAAATATACTTTTCTTGGTGCATTATATTCTCACACACATGTTGTTGCCAGTTTAAAAACTGCATGAAAAGTGTATCTGAAAGTTTTTCATCCATTCCATTTACTTAAATCCTCATTTTTATATAGGCCAGACTTCAGCAATACAGTAATTGATATTTCACAATAAATGTGTAAAATCCGAATGTAAAATAGAATAAAAGTTCATTTGCTTGCAAAAAACTAAACAAACAACAGAAGAAGCTGATTGAATTTTTTTCTTGCAATGTGGAAAATGGGAGGCATCCCAGGTAGACAAAAAGGCACTTAGACAAAAGTTTTACTTCAATACATTGATTCTGATGAGGTTTTGTGCATTCTTTAAATCTAATTTTACTTTAAAAATATGAACAGAAAAAGAAAACTGCACATCACTCCTGACTCTCTTACCAACTTCTGCAGAGGTAGAAAACAGCACATTTCATAGATGTGAGTCATGGACTAGAGGATACCCAGGAAGTAGAGTAACTGGGATTTGGACAGAAGAGAAACATTTTGAACTTTCCAAGAGAAGATAAGGTAATAAAAGTTGAGATGGATCTAAGAAGATCTGGCTACAACATAGGACCCCACTTGCCCAGGCTGAAGAGGCACCCTTTCCCGCCTCCTGGACTCCCAGTAACAGTGGGCAGAGGAGGCATCTGCTCCCCAAATACAACAGAGCCCTGGCAGTGGTAATGGGAGAACTGGTAGATAAGGGTCTGCCGACTCAGGGTCAATGGAAGGGAATGCGAGTCTGCTGTCTGCACACCTGGGGCTGGCTGCGGGCCCTTGGCACTGCCCAGTGTTTACATGAGTCACAGCTCAGATACCCTCTGGCTTCCTGCCTGGTCTTTGAGTCACAGCCAGTTTGGAGAGGCCAACTGGACTGAGCTCTCTGAGCTGCACCAGACAAAGGAAACTCTTGGCTTAGACCACAGTCACAGATCTCTTTGGGCCCCACATTCTCCTAGTAGCCTCATTCAACTTAACTGTTTATAACAAGATTTCACTTAAACTAGCTCCCCTAGTTACTTGAGATAAACAGCACAGAGGGGGAGAGA
Source organism: Graphiurus murinus (assembly GCA_004027655.1). NCBI lineage: Eukaryota > Metazoa > Chordata > Mammalia > Rodentia > Gliridae > Graphiurus > Graphiurus murinus. Next base: position 7,637 of record PVLC010001806.1, on the reverse strand, counting down.
GAATCAAAGAGTGTAATAGAAAATGTGTGCTTTTTGCTGAGACTTTCAGCTACTCAATTTGATTTTTAAAATCGCCCCTATTTCTGAAATCCTGAGTTTCCAAAAGAATGATGGCAAGTCTAATGATGGCCATATATTCTCCAGTGGCTCATTGGTACTGGAAAATGAGAATTGGAAGTGCAGACACAGGATTAGGCCTGGCTGGGTTTGGTTTTTATCTTCTCCCCATGATGATCACTGCAATAGGGCTATTTTGTGCAGGTGCATATCATATTCCATATCCTCATGCTTTGCACTGAATCCCAGTAAAGTATGGATGAAAAATTTTTCCTTTTGCTTCTGATGAAATTATTCTTGTAGAGCAACCATAATTTCCCAATTTAACTTCCATTCAACTATTATTTTTGTGCCTACTTTACATTAAAACTCTATGCTAGGCACATGAATCTTACTGAGATGAATGAACTGGTCCTTGCCTTAAAATAGCTTACAATCAACCAAGGAAGTTAAGACATTCAGCCATTGGCTTTCTCTGACACATTTATTGGAAAAGTTGGAAGAAAAGCTCAGGGGATGTTTAGAGAAGCCAGAGGACATTTACATTGAGACACTGGAAAATGTCTTCTTAAGACTGTGGCTTTTATTGGTGGGCCTTGAGAGACATGTAGAATAGAATTTTAAATTATAGAAACAGGAGTTACATGACCGGGTGTGGTGGCACACACTTGTAATCCCGCTACTTGGGAGGCTGAGACTGGAGGATCCAGGTTCGCGGCCAGTCTCAGCTACTTAGTGAGGCTCTCCAGAACTTAGTGAGACCCTGTTTCAAAAATAAAGAATAAAAAATAGGACTGAGGGTATAGCTCGGAGGTAGAATGTTCAATCCCTAGTACCGCAAAAAAAAAAAAAGAAACAGGAGTTACATGAACTAAGGCCAAAGGTAGATTCAGGAAATAGACGCTGGCCTATGTATAGAATATATAATACTATTAATAACAGCTTACCTTTACAATGATTTATGGTTTTCACATCTTTTGTCAATATAGTATAACATTTGATCTTTAAAACAACTCCATAGGGTGGGCCTATGGTTATTGAGAATAAAATTAATGAATGTCCTCCTACTTAGCAGACAGAGAGCCATGGAAAGTATTTATTCAAAAAGTGATGACTCTGAGTTGGACATCATGAAGACAACCCAGCTGAAAGGATCTTTTGCAGGAAAAGTGGGAACATGGCAAGGCCTGGAGTTGGTAAGATCAATTCTGAGGTTGCATGATAGTGCAGGTTGGAGTGAGTGAAGGAAAGGAAGGGATAGCAGCAAGACATATCACCATGGTGCAATTGCAGGTCGGCTGGGAAGTGGTTTGAGGCTTTAAGGAAGACTCAAAGACTAATATTTTATGAAATTCTCTGCTCCAACCCTCCCTTAGTCAGACTTTAATTACTCCTTACTCAGAAGAGTCTAGTAACTTTATTTAGTACTTCTTTCTGATTACTTATAATTTTCATATCTGATACCTTTATTAGGTGATTAGGTTAAAAGCTTCTAGCAGATAAAGATTATGTTGTTCATCTCTGTCTTCCCTCAGAAGGAAGCCTATAGCTCAGTCACTTGTATATACTGAGTATATACTTGTAGTATTTAGCTGAAGTTTGGCAGTGAAAGAAAGTGAGAGCTTGAAGCAGCAGGGTACCAGGAAAGGGTTTATTTACTTACTTAAAGGAGTAAATGAGATACAGCAGAAAGAACATGCACATTGGAATCAAACTTGGTCAAAATCTGAAACTACCAATTTATTTTCTACATGACCTTTGCCAATTTTAAGCATATATTTCCTTATATAAAATGTCAATAATAAAATCTGCCTTTTGAGGTTGCTGTGAAGACTAAATGAAAGATTGTGTGCAACTATCTGATATGATATCTGGCATGTAGGAGAGCTTCAACAATGTTAGTTATCTCTGGGCCTGCTCTGTTCCCCAACTTGACAAGAGGGGAGGAGATTATGAGCTGGAAAGCTTTATTGAAAGAAGAAATCATAGAACAGGTAGGTTCCTATAAGATGGAGCAGGCAGAGGAAGTGTTTGAAGAGAGAGATGGCTGTTACTTCCCTGTAGATAGACAAAACGGAGGAAAAGATAGTGAAAATTCAAAGAAATTTTGAAAGTGAAAAAGAAAGGTTCTGGGGACAACAGTCTCAGAAAAGTTGAAACAAGGATTATCCTTAGAATAACTTTGACAAGTACTAGGGTCAGGGAATCAACAAAACAAAAGAAGATTCTTGTAGGAAAGATCACAGAAGCCTGGAGGGCATGAATATGGTATTGACACAATTAGCAAAACATCAAAAAGCGTGATCCCAAATGCTCCTGGCCAATTCTATGTCTGTGGTTCTCATCTGTGGTGCTGTACAAGGCATTAGGTTGGCACAGATGGACTGTCAACCAGGGGACATGAGGACTGAAATATGTTTATTATTATATTATATGTATATATATGAAATGTGTATATTATGTCGTCATATATGTGAAATACCTATATTGCATTATATATGTATATTGTAGATAATATTTATTATATATTTAATCTCCACTCAACGAAGATATTGATATATTCTTTGAAGGAAGCAGAATGGCTTACCCAATCTACTGCAGTACTAAGTTACCTTTTTATTTTATATGCAAAAAGTCTAGAAATTATCTAGTTTAGCCAAACTCAGGTGTGAGATCTGAGTGTGTCTTGCCAGCAGTTGTTTTACAAGGAGACAGAGTGGTATACTGCTTAAGAGCATGGTCCTGAAATTTGACTTCTGGGGTTTGAATTCCAGCTGTGTAATCTTGAAGAAGTTTCCTAACCTAGATAAAGCTTATTTTAGCCATTTAGAAAGTATGGATAAGCCGGGCGTGGTGGCGCGCGCTTGTAATCCCAGCATTCGGGAGGCTGAGACCGGAGGATCCGGGTTCGCGGCCAGCCTCAGCTACCTAGTGAGGCACTCCACAACTTAGTGAGACTTGGTTTCAAAATAAAGAACAAAAAATAGGGCTGGGCTGGGGGGTATAGCTCAGAGGTAGAATGCCCCTGAGTTCAATCCCCAGTACTGCAAAAAAAAAAGAAAAAGAAAAAAAAGTACGGATAATAACATTATCATTATCATCCTATAAGGTTATTTTAGGATTAAATGGAATCATCTGTGCATCATGCTTAGTCTAATACTTGAGATGCAGTAATTACTCCAAAACCGATATTTCTTTTTTTTGTTGTTGTTAAATAGGGAAGACTATTAAGAATTATTATTATTATTATTGTTATTATTATTATTAAATTTTTTGGACAAGAAAACCAAGGAACAGAGAGGGTCAGTCAGTGAGTTTGCTGACACCAAACAATGACAGAAACGTTGGACACAAAGCATGGGATATTCACAACTTGACACATTAGCGTGGCTTCTCCAATTATAGCTTCAAACCAACATTTTCTATGGCCTGATGGCATTGCATCTGTGCTTGACATATACCATAAATCTTTTGTGTAGAACTCAGAAATAGTGCTATCTTTCCCCCACTTCTCTCCCTTTAATTTTTGTGGCGATGGAGAAAGAATTAGAAATCAGACTGGGTAAGGCCATTTGGGGCTCAGGAAACAAGTCAATTGTTTGTATTTACTTCACTCCTGAGATTTTCTGAGGCTTGTTACACGCTGCCTGGAAGAGAGAAGCATCCATGGACCATCTCATCTCTGACTCAGTCAGCCATCTGGGTGTTGAGACTATTTCCATGGCTTCCAATTCGTCAATGCTTGAAAACATTTACTACAGAAAGGATCTCTGGCTCAGGGAAGACATTTGTCTAATTCAGCAACAGCACTTTACACTGCATTTCCAGATTATGCCTCTCCTTGAAAATGATCTATTACAGGAGCAGTTTATAAAATTAAACACTTGTCATTATGCAATGCAAAATTCATGAAGCAACCAAATGTCAGGGATCTACATACTTAAAAGACGGGAGCTTTAGCATTTCTTCCTTGGCAGGGATTCTGAGCAGTAAAAGGCCCAGAGAAAAACATAGCTAATCACAGAGCTGTTTTGGAATGGACTAAATCATTCCTTTTTGAGGGAAGACTACAGGCCTAAGAGACTATTTTCCTAGTGGAAAAATAATCATCTATTCAATGATTATTTATTAAATATCAACTATATGCCAGTTAATGTGCAAAGTACTAGGATGACATCAAAGGGTATCAGCACTGTTTTGGCTCTTGTAGCATTGAGATTCTAGTGAGGGGTGTGGTGGGGAGGCAGTCAATAAACAAGTAAATGAATGAATGAGAAAATGATACTTTGACACACAAAATTCCCTCTATACCCACCAGCACTATATTGTTTTCTATCAGAGAGAAAGGAGAGCTATCCTCTCCAACTATAGAAGCTTTTTTTTTTTAAATTGCTGGGGCCAAATAAATAGTTAACACTGAGCAATTATGGGATGTAGAGTAGCACATTAGGTATAGATACAACAGAATACCACACAGTGAAAAAATTAACTCTCTGAAAGGAACTTTCCTTTAAAGAAATGCAAACTGAAGGTCATGCTGTTGGGAGTCTAAGCTGTGCTCTTTCCCATCACAACTTTGCTTCTAGTTCTGGAGGATGGAGGAATACACATCTCGAGGTTTGGCCTGTGATAGACACAGGAGCATTAGACATCTTAAGCCGTTACCCAGGGACCAAAATATCCATCTTTTTTAAGCTCATGAAGAACACTCCTTGTCAGAGGGACCAGTGGCTTGCAGGTCTACCTCTAAAGGCTTCTTCATTGGGAATTATATCCAGCGACTATGGTGATTTCTCTTGGTGTCTGCTCTGATAGCTTGATACATATGATTATGCTAATGTCTACTGAGTGCTCCCTTGTCCATTCTCATACCATACCCACCAGCTCCCCTCTAAGCTGCGATTGTGTCATGACTTTTATATCTGGCTGCTTTGGCATAGCCATTTTGATGCCAGGGAATTGTCAACCTGGAAACATGACTTTGACACACTATTTTAGTCTCTGACTTTCAGTGTTTTAAAAGATGCATCACAATGAGAGCTAAAGGTATACTAAGGGTCAGGGACCCTTACACATGCTAATTAGTAATGATGCAACAAAGAAACTAGTGGTTTTATACTCAGAGAGTGCCATTTTGGTGCTGGAATAGCTACACCAGAATGATTCTCAAAATGGATGTATCAAGTCACACTGTCAAAACGTTCCTCTTGGATTTCCCTCTTACCTTCATCTTCATTGCTCATCTAGGGTACAATAGAGGGAACTTGATAAGCTAAAAGGGACATGAAGATTCAGCCTCAGCACCAAGCCATGTGAATGATAGTATACACGTGGAAACAGGTTGAAAAGTCACAGTAAAATGAAAGATTTGGGGACTATCAATGTAGAAGTGGAATCATGTAGGCAAATCATCTTTATTATCACCATCATTATGATGAAGCACTGTGTGAGGACACAGTGGGGTGAGTAAATGTATTTATAAAGCCACAAACACGTGGACAAAATCCAAGTTTACTAAAGTCCCCAGAAAGAAAGGCAAGAAATCGATGAAAAGTGGAAAACAATGAGGTAGTTGAAAAATAGAATAAGCAAGCAGAATGAAGAGTGCTCCAAAACAGAGATGTGGCCAGGGGGTCATGATAAAGCAAAGAATTCATGAAGAGGAAGTGGTGGAATTCCAGTATCTGGAGAGATTGTCTTCCTTTTGAGAAAGTCGTGCTTTTGTGGGAAGGTTATGTAGAGAGTGCTTGGAGAAGTGGAGGTTATAATAAGCCATGTTGAAAAAAGACAGAATCAGTTGGGCTCAGTGGCCTACACCTGTAATCCCCGTACTTGGGAGGTTGAGACAGGAGGATTGCAGGTTGGAGGCCAGCCTCAGCAATTTAGACCCTCAGCAATTTAGAGAGATTCTATTTCAAAATTAAAAAAGAAAAAGGACTGGAGGTATAGCTCATAAGTAGAATGTCCTTGAGTTGAATCCAGACAGAATCAGTGTTGGAAGGAACTAGAGAACTAGAGATCAGAAGACTTTCTCCCATTTCAGATATCACAGCTGGGAACTGCAACCTAACAGGTACTCATTTGGTGGATGGCCTCTCTCTAGTTTGTCAGGCAATCCATTCCATATTTGGACAATAGCACACTGGGTTAGTGAACTCTTCATTTCATTGAGACAAAATATGAAAAGAAAAAACTGCAGGAGGTAGAAATTTGCTGGGAGCAGGAATGTACAAAAAGATCAAGTTCTCGTATTTATTTAGCTAAAAGAGAAGCTTATACATTGTTAGAGAAAAAGAAAAAGAAGCATTACTAAGAAAGGGTTAAAGAGTCTAGAAATAAAAGGGATGGTACAGACTCAGAAGCCAGGGGCAGGACACTATCTGAGACCCAGAGGGAGAGGCGATTTTCCTTTTATTTATCCACCCACTAACCAGTGCCAGATATGTTTCTTTCAAGTATAGTGTGTATGCAATAGAGAGATGTGCTGATTGATTAATTGGGGAGAAGAAAGAATATTTTTGAGATCCAGTAAAAGATAAAGGGAGGGATTCAGAGGCAGATCTAGGATCTAACTAATGATACAAATCATGGGAGCTGCGGAGCAAGAGAAAATTCAGAAACTTCCCTTTTGGCCAAAGAAAATGGCTGCTGCTGTAGCCAATTTGAAAGAGAATGATTTTTTTTTTTTTTTTTTAAAGCTGTCTGACTCCTTTTGTACCTTCTACCAAAACTGAAGTAATAGGCAAGGCATTCAGATCAAACTGTCCCTCCAGGAGGAAGAGACTTGCCAAGCAATCCTCGGCCAGATGGGTGTTGTGGAAAGAGGCTTCGAGGGGCATTTTGCTTGCCCAATGGGTTTGGATTTAAACCAGGTGCCTCCAGGGTAGAAGGCCAGAGCTTTGCCAGTCAAGAGCAGAGATGGAAGCTGCCGTTGTGTGAAAACAAGTGAAGTTGCTTGGTTCCCGGGAATGTGGTCCAAGTGTCATAAATGCATCTGTTTAATAATGCATATCAGTATCCGTTCCAGAATGTGGGTGCCTCACACTGCCATTGTTTCCTCCTTCTCCAAAAAAAAAAAAAAAAAAAAAACCGAACCAGCCCGTGTCTTCGCAAAAGCACTAGATGGCAGCATAGGACATCTATTGGACTGTCTCTCGCCACAGGCTGCTGGAATTTTGACAGATACAAAACGGTACCTGTGGTTTTGTGTATAAAACTGGTATAACTGTTTGTACATTTAAAAAATGTAACAATAAATTAAACATAAGGGAAAGGGGTTGCTAATAAATACAGTGTTAGACGGCATTTTTGTATACCAGGTGACAAGCTTGGGCATTCAAACCTGATTTTTGTAGGGGATGGGCAGTCTGGGAAGCAGGTTGGAGGAGCTGCGAAATATACATGCTGGGTGGTTATAGCTTCCTCGAGGGTTGTTGTTGATTTACCCATATGTCTGTGTGCATTACACAGAGGTGAAAATTTAGGGAAGTGAGGGGTACGATATGTCTGAAAGTCTGGTTACAGGGGATTCAAGAAAGGAAAGCACTGCTCTGTGATTCCCTAACTCACTGTTTTGATGG